>JAGFPH010005029.1:67343-78929 GCA_018207615.1 Philaenus spumarius | reverse complement strand
AGAAAACCGATTTTGACAGTTAAAAAGTCGTAGCGCATCGGGATCGCGTTTTAGGATCATCATTTTGAAAATTCAGTATGGGGTATGGTTTTATATGTTTTTGGGTACGGAAAACCCGATTTTTTACATTTAAAAAGTCGTAACGCGTCGGGATCACGTTTTTTAATCAAAATTCAGTATTGGGTATTATTCAGTGGCGGTTTGCCCATAAGGGCTCTCGGACGCCGCCCCTCCAAAAGATTTGAAAAAGAAAAAAAATTAAATACCCATTCAATTATAATTATACATCTAATTAACTAAAGTGTTTTTTCAATCACATACATCGAAAATGTAGGAAAAAAACACGCAAAAATAGCGCGAGAAGTTTGTATTTGTAGCAGTGGGACGCTGGCCAGAACGTCCCAATCCATTACCATGCAGTTATATGGAGAGTGGTAGTGGTGGGGGCTGCTGGTGCTATGACGCGTCTAAGCTTGTGCCTTATGGTAGGCTTGGGACGGCGTCCGAGCATGCGCAGAGCGACGTTTTAGTGATTCGGAAAGAAGGATGGACTTTCTGCTACAAGCAATATAACTAAAGGTATGTAAGTAGAGTTTCAGATTTACATATGATAAGTATTTCAGAAACATATGGCATCACAAATTTAATACCTAGATTGCCTTAAAAACTCACTAAAATACACAAAATGTTCAAACACCCCGGTGGTGTGTGCCCCCCCAGCATTTTACTCACGAGCCGCCACTGGTATTATTTTATATGTTTTTGGGTACGGGAAAACCGATGTTGACAGTTAAAAAGTCGTAGCGTGTCGGGATCACTTATTTTTTAACTAAATTTAACAAATGAAAAGTAATTGTTAAGTTTAATTTTCTTTCAATTCGTGTAATCTGTCCGGACGATTTTCAGTAGTGACTGTGATTCAGTAGGTAGGTAATTCGGTAATTGAATTGGAACCAATTAAATATAACATTTAACTTTGCTTTTAACGCTTAAGTATTAGGCCCGTGTTACACCGTAAAATATTTTATAAAATATGTAAAATATTTAAAAGATTTGAAAAGCGATTCTCTTTTATAAAACATTTTGGACTTGTACTAAAAGTTAAAAATGTATCTAACATTTTATAAAAGATAAAATGCCAACCTCTTAAATTTTATAAAATAAATATATTATAAAAGATGGCCCATTACACTATCAAAGATCTTTGTCAAAAAACTTTTATAAAACATATTTTATAAAATATTTTACAGTGTAATAGGGCCGTAGGACGACTTTTAAACATAGTAAAATAGCAATAATCATGTTCTAGTTTTTTGTGTTAAACCTTTTGGGACCATATGAAGATATTTCACTGTAGATATTTAATTTCACTGTAGATGATTAAGTAAAAATAATGCTTTTATTATTTTTTTGAAGATTTATATTTTATAATGAATATAATACAAATTATTAAAACATAAGGTCAATAAATATGTTGAAATAGATAAACAAACTGTGTTAATGTCTGGCGCATCTGTAGCGAATACCGATCAATTTTGGGGAAATTTTTAGTGAAAAAAGTGTGTTCTGGGGAAATTTTGTGTGCTGAAACACTTTCTGCACCCCTGGCTATATTAAATACCTGCAGATTGTCTGTATTAAATGCCCGCGCAGAGATCGAGAGAATGTAGAAGCGGCCGTGAAATGCGTTACCGTGTCAAGGTCGTAATATTTCATGGGTTGTCACCTTTGTTACCTGATGTTAGTTATATTAAATGCCTGCAGATTGTCTGTATTAAATGCCTACGCAGAGATCAAGAGATTGTGGAAGTGGCCGTGAAATACGTTACCGTGTCAAGATCGATATATTTTATGGGTTGTGTTCTTTTTTAACTGGATTTAAGTTGTATTAAATGCCTGCAGAGTTGAAGGGAATGTGGAAGCGGCCGTGAAATGCGTTGCCGTGTCAAGGTCGTAATATTTCATGGGTTGTCACCTTTGTTACCTGATGTTAGTTATATTAAATGCCTGCAGATTGTCTGTATTGAATGCCTGCGCAGAGATCAAGAGAATGTGGAAGCGGCCGTGAAATGCGTTACCGTGTCAAGGTCGTAATATTTTATGGGTTGTCACCTTTGTTACCTGATGTTAGTTATATTAAATGCCTGCAGATTGTCTGTATTAAATGCCTGCGCAGAGATCAAGAGAATGTGGAAGCGTCCGTGAAATGCTTTACCCTGTGTCAAGGTCGATATATTTTTTATGGGTTGTGTTCTTTTTTAACTGGATTTAAGTTGTATTAAATGCTTGCAGAGATCAAGAGATTGTGGAAGCGGCCGTGAAATGCGTTACCGTGTCAAGGTCGATATATTTTATGGGTTGTGTTCTTTTTTAACTGGATTTAAGTTGTATAAAAATGCCTGCACAGTTCAAGGGAATGTGGAAGCGGCCATGAAATCCGTTACCGTGTCAAGGTCGATATATTTTATGGGTTATGTTCTTTTTTAACTGGATTTAAGTTGTATTAAATGCCTGCACAGTTCAAGGGAATGTGGAAGCGGCCGTGAAATCCGTTACCGTGTCAAGGTCGATATATTTGATGGGTTGTGTTCTTTTTTAACTGGATTTAAGTTGTATTAAATGCCTGCACAGTTCAAGGGAATGTGGAAGCGGCCGTGAAATCCGTTACCGTGTCAAGGTCGATATATTTTATGGGTTGTGTTCTTTTTTAACTGGATTTAAGTTGTATTAAATGCCTGCAGAGTTCAAGGGAATGTAGAAGTGGCCGTGAAATCCGTTACCGTGTCAAGGTCGATATATTTTATGGGTTGTGTTCTTTTTTAACTGGATTTAAGTTGTATTAAATGTCTGCGCAGAGATCAAGAGAATGTGGAAGCGGCCGTGAAATGCGTTACCGTGTCTAGGTCGATACATTTTTCTGGGTTGTCTTCTGTTTTAATTGTACATAAGTTGTATTAAATGCAGAGTGTATAGACCAGGGAAATTAAACCAAAATCATCCAGAGTAACTAAATATTTTTCTACTGCACCGATCGAGATGCGGTTTTCTGCATTGTATTCGGAGAAGTCTCAGGAAAAAAGTCTACATACAATACCTTGTCGGCAGACAAAAAGTGTTTTTGGGGAATGCATAAAGTGCATCTAAAAGTGCATCATTTCCCGTAACTTATACAAATTGTTTGAATTCATGGAAACTTATCAAAGTTTGTATACAGGGGTTTTGGGGGTCGCAGATTCCGAATCTGCCCTTGACAAATATGTCCGACCACCCTGGGACACCCCCTGAGGGCAGGGGGGAGCACTTCGGTAAAAAATCTAAGGGTTCAGTAAATCATTCGAAAATGTATACTCGGGGATTATTGGGGTCGGTAATTCCGTTTCTGCCCTTCAAAAATATGTCCGATCACCTGGAACCCCCTATGGGGTAGGGGGGCACTTCGGTAAAACATTTGAAAGCATCCTGATTGATTCTACTGCAATGAGAATGCTTCACTTTGATACTTTTTGCCGAAGTGCCCCCCTTGCCCCCATGGGGAATCCCAGGGTCATCAGACATATTTTTGAAGGGCAGATTCGGACTTAGTGGCCCCAAAAACCCCAAGTGGACATTTTCGAGTGATTTGCTGAGCCCTTTGAATTTTTGCCGAAGTGCCCCCAGGAGGGGTCCCAGGGTGGTCGGACATATTTTTCAAGAGCAGATTCGGAATCTGCGACCCCCAAAACCCCTGTATACAAATTTTGATAAGTTTTCATGAATTCAAACAATTTTTATAAGTTATGGGAAATGATGCACTTTATGCACGCCCAAAATGCACTTTTTGTCTGCCGACAAGGTATTATATGTAGACTTTTTTCCTGAGACTTCTTCGAACACAATGCCGAAAACTGCATTTCGATCGGTGCTGTAGAAAAATATTTAGGATTTATTGTCCAATTTCCCTGGTCTAGTAAGGGAATGTGGAACTGTGGAAGCTCCCGTGCGTTACCTTGTCAAAGTCAAGATATTTCGTAGGTAGTAGTAGTTTTTACCTGGATAAAAGCTGTATTAAATGCGACCGTAAAATGATGTGAAAGGATTTTTTTTATTTTGGTATTTTAATGGGTTTTATTATTATTCATAAAGCAGACAGTTTACTCTGATGATTTGAAGAAGGGTTGGTTCAATCTGTTTGAGTAAGCATTGGGGGTTGTCTATGATGTGGGTGCATTTTGTTGCTTTATGTTTGATTTTCATTTTTTGACAGTTGAATCATTTGATACAGGTAAAACGGGTATTTTTTTATCTCTTGATCCTTTTTTTTAATTGAACATTTTTCAAGTTATTTTCATTCAAAGAATCTACATTACTTCTGTTTTTGTTGTTTTGATATGAGTTAAAAAATTACTTTACGTCCTTTAAACACTAAGTACCGTATTATGCAAAATACTTGTTTTGTTTCAAAAACATAATGCTAAACAGAAAACTGAGCAATGTATTACATATTTTCACACAAACAGTGATATGAAGAAAAAGTTCTTGAGGTTTTGGAATGGTTTTTTGAAAACCATTTTTTTACCATTTTCTGTGCAGTGAATAACTTGTGAGATAAGTACTAAATTAATATTTTGAAAAATAAATTCAAATATTCCGCTAATCTTTTTCTAAAATAGCGGTATCTAGTGTTTTAGTACAGCCCAAAGATAGGTCAAAGGATGCTTGTTATCTTTACCACAGGCATCTATACCTTGTGACTCAACCAACATGAACCAAGGCCTAGATACTGTACTTACATATATTTAACTTACAGATGAAACAAACAATATTTTGTCTCTATTTACTTGAAAACAGCCAAATTTAATAAGAAACTCATAAGTAATTTTTTGCACAACTAACCAAAGTTTTTAAAACACATTGTTTTAATTTTATGTTCGTTTTTAGTTTATAAAAAGATTAAAATCATGGACAATCATGAACTAAACCAAGATATCTTCAAAATGTTTCACTGTATCTTAGGCTTAACCTTAAAATGAAGCCCATTTATTATCACTGAATTGTGTGCATCATTTCAGAAATATATACAAGATTTGAAAATTTGTGTATTTTGTATGTCCAGAAAGTAAGTTCTGTTTCTATTTTTAACCACAGCAGCGCTACGATAGCAGTTCCGCACATCCGTTTCCATCACTCCGAGTCTTGGAAAAGGAAATGACGCCACTTTGAGATCTCTGTTGGTTGTGTACGCTTAGTAGTGCTTGTTTATAATGTCGGCGTTGATTGAAAATCCCCGCTTGTGAAATCAGATCTGTGATTTGTTTTCTGAATGCAAAGAACGATAAACCAATTGACATTTATTGACAAATCTGCGAGGTCTATAGAAAAATGATTGATTGATGCAATGAGTGATTCAATGGTGAGAAGATGGGTCTGACAGTTCAATGAAGGACTTGATCAAGTGCACAATGAAGTGGACGTCATCTTTGGTTACCCCTACTTATGAACTGGTTCGTACAGTTGATGAAAAGATTAAGGAAAACTGTAAGTTTACAATTAATACTCTTCCTACCGAATTTCCACAAATTTCATTATCACTAATTTATGAAATTGTTACTGAAAAACTGGGTTTTCAAAAACTTTGCTGACATTGGGTGCCCAAAATTCTTATGGAACAACACAAAAAATAAACAAATGGGTAGTGCACTTCAGTTTTTGACACGTTACAACAAAGAGGCCGATAACTTTGTCTCAGATAATCACGAGAGATGAAATTTGGGTTGCTTATGATACCCCTGAAACTAAACGGCATGACAAAAACTTTGTCCCCAGCAACACAAAAACGCAAGACAATCTTGACATCTCGAAAAGTCATGAGCATAGTGTCTTGGGATAGACAATGCATTTTACTGATTGGTTTTTGGCCGCGAGATGAAACAATCAATAAAGATGTTTAATGTGAGACGCCTAAGATTCTGCGCACCACAATACAGAACAAGCACCGAGAAATGTTCTCAAAAGGTGTTGTTTTCTTTCATGACAACGCTCGACCACAAACTGCGAATGTGACAAAAAAACTCATAAAGGACTTCGGCTGTGACGTGTTGACCATCCTCCGTACAGCCCTGACCTCGCTCGTAGGGACTTCCATCTCTTTTTGCATCTGAAATCTTTCCTTGGTGGTCAACGCTTAAACAACGATGGTGAGCTTGAAAGAACATGTCACCACATGGTTGAAAACACAGACGGCAACCTTCTATGAAGAAGTCATACAAATAGTTGTGCCACGCTATGACAAATGTCTGGGAAATTATGGGAGCTATGTAGAAAAATAGTTTAAGGGTTGTAGATTTTTGTGTAATAAATTGTTTTCCTGGAGCTGTACATGATTTTGTTTTCTTACCAAACGGGACTTACTTTCAGGTCATACCTCGTATTTAAATCTGTTTAATAGTGTGTGTTCCAATTATTTAATTTGTGAAGATTAATTGAATATTTGTGTTTTCTAGGCGATGATAACCAGTCAGGTTTTCCTTAAAAATAAAAAATAAACTCTTTCAGCCCTACTATAAAGTTTGCTTAAAGATCTTGATATTAAATTCAATGGATTTTTCTATAATGCTTTTTACAATAAAACTTTTGATCACTGGGAATCTTACTCCCTTAAAAACCACATTTTTGTCTAAAACTTCCTACACTTTGTGAATATTTTGTACATCAAATGGTGATTTTCTCCTGTAACTTTCACATAGGGTATTCTTCATTCTCCACAACTGATTGTATAAATGTTTGATCAAAATATTTGCCATGCTATAATCCATTCCGGTTCGCCTTGTGGTTTCTGTTTGCACAGATGTAAAATGTAAATGTTAAAATTGTTTTTGCTCTCTGTCTACATATGTATTTGCTTTATTTTAGGTGATGGAAACAGAGAAGATGATCTATTTAGTGACTGAATACGCGAGCGGAGGTGAAATATTTGGTAAGTAGATGGAATGTAATACTACAGATGCCTATCTATATTAAACACAGGCTTTGGTCAGTTCTATCACATTATATTTCCTCTGGTATCACCCTGAAATGGAAAACTCATATTTACTCAAGTTGAGTACAATCTTCAGCCAATCCTAGCATTGCTTTATGATGCAGGGATACAGGGTATCCTAAAAAGAATGCCGGGATTTTGAAAGGCCGTAACTTGGGGAATATTAAAGATAACTAAATGATTTAAACGTCAAATAGAAGATAAAAGAACAAAGTTTTTTTTTCATACCTTAATACGTTTCGATGTGAGCTCCATTTGTGAGAAGCGGTATTCGATTTCTCGCCAATTGTTGTGTAGCATCTCTGGTGTCACAGTTGCGATCGCTTCAGAAATATGCCAAATCACGAATTTTCTCGGCATAAACAATGTTCTTTACATAACCCCAAAACAAAAGTCCAAAGGCGTTAAACAGGACTCCTGGGAGGCCAGGGAATAGGCGCGCCCCTGCCTATCCAAACATCTGGAAACCTGTTGTTAAGTGTGTCACGCACTTCCCGAAGGTAATGAGACGGGGCGCCGTCTTGTATCAAAACGACTCGTTCACCGGCTTGTTCTTCAATATCTTCAATTTGAGGAAACAAAAATTGTTCTAGCATATCTAAATAAATTATGCCATTAATGGTTTTTTCGGCAAAAAAGAAAGGTCCTATCACTTGGTCATACATTAATCCACACCATACGTTCACTTTTGGTGAATCGCGCACATGTTCTTGCACAATGTTAGGCTGTTGAACCCCAAATCCGACAATTGTGACGATTAACAACACCACTTGTGTGAAATGTAGCTTCGTCTGAGAACAGCACTCTTTTAATAAAATTGGGATTGTTATCAATCTCATTGAGCATAAAACTGGCAAAGTCTGTACGCTTAGGGTGATCGGCGGGTTTAATCTGATGTCTCAACTGAATTTTGTAGGCACGAAGCCTCAACCTTTTACGAATAACATCACGGAGTGTCGATTTGGGTATATTCAACTGATGACATCGTCGGACAATCGATTTTTTTGGGCTTCTGATGCAAGATTGTTGGATTTCTTCGACTTTCTCATCACTGGTTTTTGGTCGGCCAGGTGAATGCCCTTTCAAAACACTTCCTGTGTCACGAAACTGGTTAAACCAGCGACGAATTGCTTTATCATCGGGTGAATTTTGACCTCGATACGTAACTCGAAACCGACGCTGCACACTGACAATCGATTTAAATTCTGCGTACCACAGAGCACACTGTGCCTTCTGTTGCGCCGTAAACATCGTACTAGCGACTGGCTACACAGAGGAATTGATGTTTAAATCGTTTTGTTATCTTTAATGGTTTTTAAGTAGCGGCCGTTCAAAATCCCGGCATTCTTTTTCGGATACCCTGTATTCGTTGATGGGTTTCAAAGATACTTCATTTACGTAGCTGGGTTCATCAGTGTTGGAATCATTTATATCCCCCACTGAATCACACCTCACATTCTGTAAAACCACCTCTCATCACTTGCTCTGGTGTATTTACCAACTTATATATGTATTGATATTTTTTAGATAGACTGCGTCAAAAAATGAAGAAGAGTTTAGACAGTACTAGGAATATAAAATCAATCAATCAATCTTTATTAATCCTTTTAGATAAATGTTACATGTATACGGTGTTCCGAAAGTCTGGAAACAGCTTACTTACAGCTAAACAGGTTACATAGGGTAACCAGATTAAATGCAATTGATTACTGTACCAAATAAACTCTTCTGGGATGTATCTGAAATTTTTGTCCGCCATCTTGGATCTGACATATTGGATTCAACTTTTTTTAATTAGCTACATGCCCATATGTATGGCACATTATTTCGATGTGAAATTTAACGAGAAAAGCAATGGTAAAAACTGTTTAACGATATCTTCAACCATTTTTTAGATTTTAATCATTAAAATTTCAAGATCAAGGAAATAATGGTTATCATCAATCTCTATCTACATTTGTTATTAGCAAATGCAAAACATAAATTACATATCGTTTAACATTATAATTCTCATGCTAAAAACGATACTATTTAAAAATATCTCATCTTGTTAGTCAATTAATCAATAATTTTCTTTGTGAATTTAGACAACGAAATTGTAATAACATGTATTTTGTACTAAATAATAATAATTCAAAATTTTAAATGATCGATTAATTGCCCAACAAGTGTTAGTTGTTTTTCGGTCGCTTGCCAAAATGTATGCTGCAATAGAAAATCAAGCCAAGTGTGAAGTGCGTGCTGTCATTTGATCTTTCACAGCTAAACAATATTCGGCAGCAACAATTCATAGAAAACTTTGTGCTGTGTATGGCCCAAAGATAATGATTGGAGGACTTGTTCGGGAATGGGTGCGTTCGTTTAAAAATGGCCGAACAAATGTCCATGACGAAGAAAGAAGTGGCAGACCATCTGTGGTCACTGATGAACTGGTTGAGAAAATCAACGCAAAAATTCGTGACAACCGATATTTCACCATCCCAGAATTTCGGAAGAATAACCACAAATTTCCAGGACTGTTTTGTACGAGATAGTGACTGACAGGTTAAGCTACCAAAAGTTTTGTGCTCGATGGGTCCCGAAAATTCTTTCAGAGGATCACAAAAACTCAACGAATGATCTCGGCTCCAGACTTTCTGATGTGTTATGACCAAGAAGCAGAATGTTTTCTGAACAGAATTGTGGCAGGAGATGAAACTTGGGTCAAAGGTGTGGGGTCACACGGCATCGTCACACAAACCAACGAAAGCCCAGCAAGATTTTTTCAGCAGAAAGCTCATGGCAGCGGTGTTTTGGGACTCAAAAGGGTTGCTGCTGGTTGAATTCATGGAACGTGGTACAACAATCAATGCGGATTCGTACACTGCAACACAAAAACCTACGACGGGCGATCCAAAACAAGCGTTGTGGTCTTCTTTCATCTGGCGTCATTTTCCTGCACGACAACGCTCGTCCTCACGCTGCTCAGAAAACCAAAGACCTTCTGGGCCAGTTCAAATGGGATGTTTTTAGGCATCCACCATACAGCCCATATTTAGCTCCCAGCGACTTCCACCTCTTTATGCGTATGAAGAAATTGCTTGGCTCCCAGCGATTTGAGGATGATGAAGAGCTCAAAGATGCGGTCACCGGATACTCAAGGCACAGGCAGAAGATTTTTTGCAGAAGGAATTTCAAAGTTAGTTAATAGGCATGATAAGTGCTTAAAGTTCATGGAAACTATGTTGAAAAGTAAAGGAAATTTGTAGTTTTAAGACGTGTATAATACAAAATTTGAATCTACTTCTATGTTTTATTTATAAAAAAACGGAGGTTACTTTCCGTACAGCCCTAGTATACGACCTTATGGTGATTATAAAATTTAAACTGTAAACCAAGCCATTAATTAGCTATAAACCTGTGAGAACCACAACTGCCGTGCTTATTATAAACTTGGCAGTTTGACACTATCAGAAATAAAATTTGTATATGCTTAGTTTCCTCTTAAGTATATATGTATCTCTAGTTAGAGTATTTTAGCCTCCCCAAAATTCTTCGAGAAATATGTTTTTTAGTTCTGACTGTTGGAATACATAGCAGTGAAAACCTTATAACTGACTTATAATTGAAATAATTATCATGTAACTTTTAAGTTTCTCGTTTGCTTTGTGTTCACAGATCATTTAGTGACCAATGGAAAGATAATTGAGAAAGAAGCTTGTAGAATATTTCAACAAATTGTGTCTGCAGTTAGTTATTGTCATAGTCGCAACATAGTCCATCGAGATCTCAAGGCTGAAAATCTGCTTCTAGATGAAAACATGAACATCAAATTGGCAGGTGCATTATCTATCTATACATCTATATTCATCAATGAAAATAATCTCCGCGGCAAAGTGCTTTATATAAATAACCCATCAAATTACAAAATAATTTACTTATTGCTGCGTTCAGACAAACGATATCATATCTTATGGAAAATTTTCTAGCTTATTAACTGTACGTATATTTTGTAGTAAGGGTCCAATATTGGAACTTCATTTTTGTATAACAAATTTTAATTTAGGAACAATTAATTACCATCAGATAATGATTGGTCAGATAATGAAATTGCCAGGTAAAATAAAAATGGTTTAACTACTTTTGTGTAAGTTTCAAATGGTACATTATCTATCTAGTAAAAAGTGACTCGTCTAGATCAGAAGTTTTTGTCATTTAGGCTGCTACCGTGATAGTCATGTAAATAAAACACTTGAATTTACAATATTTTTACAGATTTATAGATACTATACAAACACAAAAAACTAATTGATTATGATAGAGTGGCCTGCACTCAATGAACAAAAACGTACACAATTCTAATGCAAAGTGTACGAAATAAAAAGAAACTATTAATTAATCAATGGATACATACAATAAAAACTCTGAAAAAAATCTGTGAATTTCTTTTGTTTGTTGTATCGATATTCAATTGTTTTCTTGAATTTTATGGTCTTGCATTTTATTAATACTAGGGGATACCCCTGCGTGCTCCGCACGCCAACTCCCCACCCCCCAACTCCCTGTTGGAACCCGTTGTGTGCCGTTGGAAC
>JAGFPH010005029.1:45943-67243 GCA_018207615.1 Philaenus spumarius | reverse complement strand
AAGTGAGTGAACTAAAATCAGGAATTTTTTTAAATATATAGATTACACCAACTAAAGTGGACATTTTCTGCCAAGTGACACAAGTTAAACACAGAGAAGATCGAATTCTGGTATATTTTTTGTAGAAATGGTAGTTCGCGGGAAAGGTTCATTTGTCCAAAAACAATTTGAACAAGTATTACGTCAAGCCTTTCAACACATGGTAAGAATTTTGGTCCGAACAAATTTAATTGCAGCTGCCTGTCCTGCAATACTGTGTGGCACATAAAATATGTTAAAAGAATAATAAGATATTATTGATTGGATCTATCACTTTATTCTGACCATACTCATGTAAAAACAATACATTTTAATTGTTATTAAAAATGTACAAACTATTAAATTAAGCCTAAATGATGTTTTTTTTTTGTATCACCTTGTATTTTGACCCAAGCTCCTTAACTTTTTGGTTATGTGTCTTTATACAAGGTTCGTCCAGAAACTGCAGATATGAAAAAACTTAACGTATATGCAGGTCTACTAACAACAATGTCTGAAAGACAGTTATGGTATAGTAAAATTCAACTCAGAGTGAGGCGGAAGTTGAAGCCTACCGAGGGTCAGCACGGTCGACTGGTTTCCGCTCCACTTCTACCTGAATTTTAATTTTTATAGTAGCGTTATGCAAACTTTTTTTATAACAAGAAAATATAAAAATAAATCACATAACGTTGTGTATCACGATCGTCTGTTTATTTTGATACCAAATTTGAAGTAAATCTGTAAATGTTGAGTAATTAAATGGCATAGCTTTTAATGTAACTAAGAACTATTGAAGGTGTTTTTAATTACTCAACATTTACCGATTAACTTCAAATTTGGTATAAAAATAAACAGACGATCTTGATACACAACGTTATGTGATTTATTTTTATACTTTCTTGTTATAAAAAAAGTTTGCATAACGCTACTATAAAAAATTAAAATTCAGGAAGAAGTGGAGCGGAAACCAGTCGACCGTGCTGACCCTCGGTAGGCTTCAACTTCCGCCTCACTCTGAGGTGAATTTTACTATAGCGCTGTAAGAATTTTTGAAGCCGTACCTTGTTGTTGTGTTTATTCAGTTGTGTTTTTACAAACTTTTTTTATGAACATGGTTTTTGTCTTGTATTCTTTGTAAAATTACTGCCATATAAAGTGTCAGTGTAGGAATGAAATTTTTATAAAACTATCGCCGGAAGTGAGTGGCTTAAAAAACTGGCAGAAAACTTCTCTGATGACGGCATACAAAAACCCGTTCTGTAATTTGATTAATGCTTAAACTTGTATGGTGATTATGTGTAAAAATAGCTTAAAAAATTATATTCTGATGCATACATTAAAGTTTAAATGAATACAATAAATATTTTATAAAATTAAACTGGTTTTTACTTTCTGGATGGTTCTGGTAAAGGGTTATGTAATCAAGTTGCATGAATGTTTCTGAATTGAAAATAGAAATAAATTTTTTTATTACAACGTCAATATCAAAGTTTAATCTGTTCCAAGTCTTGCATTTCATAAAATATATTTATATATGTTTTTTGTGTTTTAAAAAACAAACTCTTATTAATTTGACCAAAGATTTTCTTTTTGTCTTATATTAAAACGAAGTGTTTGATACATTTTCAGATTTTGGATTTAGCAATAATTTTACTCCTGGTGAAAGCTTGTCCACGTGGTGTGGCAGTCCTCCCTACGCAGCCCCAGAGTTGTTTGAAGGACGGCAATACGATGGACCTAAAGCAGATATATGGGTAATCTATTACTTTTTACTTTTGTAGTATGACGCAAAATAAATCTTAAACAAAATCATAAAGTAATAATATTTATGAGAAAATATATTGGAGAATATTTTCACTCTGAAAATGTAGTTCAACTAAAAGAAAAGTGTTTAACACAAGCAGTGACATTATATTATAACAGTTTAACCCTAGAATGGACAAGCTGGGTCTGTGAGGCCAGACGTTTTTATATTAAGATAGATTGTGATGCAGACCGCCATTTCTCTATGTCCCTTCCTAAAAGAGCCCACAGAATGCGCTGGTGTTGCATGTTTGTCAACTCAAGTCTCAGTTATCAGTAGGGTTGTTGCGATATCGTGAAATTTCCGATATTCGATATTGATATTGATATCAATTTCTAATATCGATATCACGATATTATCGAAACAAAATATCGATATCGGCAATATGAAATGATATTGATATTATTTTTTGGAGCGTGTGAAATTAATATGGTTACATGTAACCAGAGGTTATGATATATTTTGCTTGTTTTCTGAAAATACACGTCAAACTAACTCTAAAAACTAAAACTAAAAATTTTCACGGGAATCAATTATTATAGAAATTAGGAAAAAAAAAACTCCAAACAATACAGTTGAAGTTCGGTAATTTTGGTACATTGTTTACTTACGTAAGACCAGAGGTTATGTTAAATTTTGCTTATAGGCCTATTCTGAAACTGCAAGTCAAACTCAAATACTAGTGGGAGGTAATTCTATGCTTAGGACGATAAATACTTTATGTTGTAGATGGTATTTTACTCTATGATCAAGCTTGTTTTTAGTACATATTAAGGTAGGTTTATATGCGATATATACAAACATAGATATGTTTACAAACTAAAAATGACCTGATTGTTAGGTTAAGTAAGTCCTTGAGTTTTTATTTTTAGGAGTTGCAATTTTGTTGCACAAAAGAACGTAATTGCTACAGTATAGACAAAAATATTGAAATTTGATATTTGACATTATTCTTCCGATATTGCGATAATATTGAATCTCTAATATCGATATAATATCGGAAATATTGAAACAAAAATATCGATAACATTGCAACATCCCTAGTCATCAGTTGTCATGCGTTTGAATAGCTTTTGGGCCTGTCAGATTCAGCCAGATTCAGCCCGTCCGTTCACGTGACTTTTTTGACCTATTCAAAAACATTTTTTTAAATTTTAACTTATTCTTAATATTTCTCCCTTCACATTATTCTTGTATACAGTAAGTAAAATCAAACCCAATGAAAATTTAAAAATCCATAGCATATTCATGTACAGTTGACTCTTGAAAATCCGAGAGGTATTTGACCGAGAGGGTGTCGGATTACCGTAAGTGTCTGGATTATCGAAAGTGATTTTTTAAATGTCCAAGATTAGCAGTAAGTTACGGGAATTGCTGTAATGGATGTAATACCATTTAGGACAGTAGGCTAATAAATCAATTAATTTTACCTAGTGAGCACAAAGGAGTCATGAAAACATAGATGTACATGTACAGAATAAAAAACATTAATTGTGTATTACAAAATGAAAGGCTTACATACAGTGCAGTACAGTATTTACACATTGAAGAATGCTCGCCCTATGTCGTACGATTTACATATCGTGGTTAGAGTTTCACCACGATCATATCTTTTAATGATTTCCCATTTATCAGATAAATTTAATGTTAATGTTATAAATTTACAACGTTAAATGTTGTGCTTGACATTACAACACTAGTACTGTACTGTATTCAGTAATAAAATAAAATTGCAATACAGTAAATAGAATTTCACAATTCACAACACTATAAAGTCACTCTAATAAAAAAAAAAACAATGCAATAACTCCTATCACAAACGGTTACATTTCGCGACGAAACTGAACTAAGACGACTAGACAAACAATGAGTCATTGAGGGATAGGAGTTTTCCTGTTATAACACGCACACAGTTTCATAAACAAAGCTCTCAAAATGATCTAGAGATTTTTGTAGGACCTCAAATTACAGTACAGTAATGTATAGCATAGCACGGTGAATCAACTGACATTCGCGTCAGACTACCAAAATTGTCGGATTGTCAAGTGTCAGACTATCGCAAGTGTACTGTAATTTTAAAAAAATTAATGTAATTTTTTGTTAAAAATTTCAAGACCATTTAATTTATTTATATCATTGTTTGTGAGCAATATTATTTTCTTAAAATAGTGTTATACTACTGTAAACATTCCTAGGTTTGATAGAAAAATATGTTTGGATCAATAAAAATAATTAGAAATTTTTTTAGATTTTTTTCTTGGGTCTGTTAGACTGGCCCGGTTACTTATGTAAATTTTTTGCCCTTTCATTTTAGGGTCAACATACCTTAACCCTTCAATGAATTATTATATTTCATCTTATGGTTCATATTATTTGTAGTACTACTATATTTAACCCACGTACGGCCACGGTTAAAGCTGAAATTGGCCAGCCCGTTTTTAGCGTTTTGCAAGCATATTTTTAAAAATAGTAAATGAACCCCAATCCAAATGTGTTCAATAGCTTTTTTGTAGAAGAAACTTCAAAGAATTCAAATATGCCACTAAAAATTAGTTTATTTTGAAATTGTAAAAGTTATTAGCTCAAGAAACAAAAAATGTTCAGTAACAAAAGGAAAAAGTTCAACTTTAGACCTACATAAAAAATAGTAAACATGGAGTAAATAGTAAACAGTAAGCGAAAAAAAGTTTCGTAATTTAGTTCTAAATAGAACTGTATAAAAACATTTATCAATTTCAAATTTTTTATTTTGAAAAAAACAGTTTTTATGTTTCAAGTACACAACTGGTACCTACCTAGGCCTAGATTGTAACGTCATTTACTAATATATGCTTTGACCAAAAATGAAATATTATTATAAGAAAGTGTAGAGGATAAATCAAAGAAAAGAACGGTGTACTTGTCTTTTCTTAGTTCACAAAAGTGTTTGAGTTACATTTATCTGAATAACAAAAAGACATCAGTCGAATAATAACTCCCGAGTCAACACGTGCATGTGGGTCGCGTCATTTGAATAGCGTGGGAACAAACGCCCTAGGCGATCTCACCACAACGTCACTTTCCACTGCTGTCTAGACAATCACAAAACCGGTTATATCTGGATTACTTGGCACCGTTCGAAACTACAGACTTTCCTCTACAAAATGGTGTCAATAAATCTGTCAAAAGATAAGGCGTAGCCTTTACAATATCTGTTGACAAAATGGCCTGTTTATTGGTTGAGAGACTGTCCAATCGCAAGGGTTTACAGTATCTCTTCACTGAAACAGTAATTGTACTGTGACATCTGATTGGAAGACACCAACAGAAAGATGAAATCATGACGAATCCCATGGTATCGTTATAAATGCCAAAGGAATATTAGTGTAGGCGGAGAAATACGTTTAAACAGTGGGAATTAACAGTACAATTGTATGCAGATTCGCGCGCGGAAATAGCTGTAGCCCGATATGCATATTTTAAAACGATGATTACGTATGTAAATATACGTTTTACGAAAAAGTTGTAAATACAAAAATTGAAGTTTAATTCATTTCCTTTCCAATGGTGCCAGTTTTATTACGATTGGATAATTTTAAGTGGGTTAAATTATCGTTTATGCAAATATATGCAAATTTTTCGCCATTGTCTAGATTGTTGCGTTTGCGCCGTGAAACATGGTGTTGTGGTGTCGTATGGCCGTTAGTGGGTTAAAAAATTGTAATATATCTTTTAATGGAACTAATATATATTATTTTGTTCAGTAAATAGATAAGGATAGACTCTTTTTCCAAATTGTTTACTGATTTAAAAAAATGTAGACTGATAACAACTTATTTACTTAAAAAATAATCTATGTACAAAAAACTAAATACTCGTGACCAGATACGGACTAAACAACTTGATCACTTGTGTTTACTTTAGCTGTTATTTCATCATCCCAGCTGCAGCTTTAGTACAGTGCATTCATTGAAAGAACAAAGAATCAGCTGTTTTCATAATACCCAATATAATGTAGTTGTTAATAATAGGGATTGGTCGATTCTAAATTTATCGATTCCGATACCGATTCCCTCCAAGAAATCGATTCTAATTCCATCGATTCCAATGATCGGGCCCAAATGATGTGTCTGTTGACGTGATAGACCTAAATGATGTTCCGGTACTGTTTTTATATTTTGTTTTAACGTTTCACTGGACTCCCTCAATCAAACTCATTCAACACTAGGTTCAGACTTTTACGTCCGCCGATCAATAACTCATTTAATTTCACGATTAATTAATTAAAAAATAAATATCCCAAATACATACAAACAATGGCCGTACACTGACAAACGCCGTCACAAATACAAGTTCGAAAGGCGCCCCGAAAAAGAAAAATATTTAAACGTAGGTAGGCCTACCTGAACACCGGCCACACGGCGATTTAGCGTCTGTGTAGTGTTCTCTTGATAAGCTTGCTTGTATTTAATTGTTTTTGTATAAGAAGTCATTTTTGGTATAATACATAAAATTTGTTTAGGTTTATAGTCTTTTACTGAGGATTTAAATTTCTGATAAAGGCTATTGACTAAATAAGAGACATTTTGGCAAGTTTTTGCTTAAAATAGTATGTGTCTATAAAGTTTGATATGTGCTATATAATAGGCTTATACAAGTAAAAAATAGTTACATATACACGTGTACTTTTCGTATAAAAGTAAGCAAATTATCTGCACCCTTAAACTCGTCAAATATGTAAAATAGGGGTTTTAGAAGCGAACATTTCAAAATTTTTCCTGGGGAGTATTTTTGTTTCGTTCAGGTGCTGGAAACATTACGAGTAAACCTCTGGTAGATGTGTGTCGGAATTATTGTAATCAGTATTTTGTATTCGTTACTTTACAGACACACAAAGTAATCGCTACTAACGGCTCAAAGTAACGGTTACGGCTAATTCGGCTACTCTATTACTTTGGTGCAGTGTAGATTCTCCGAATACTTCGAATCCACATTGTGAGTCCAGTCCAGTACTGATAGCACATGCGCAGTAGCCTCGGTAGCGATGGAGTTGGAATGGAATGGGATGTAACGAGGAAATATAAACCGCGGCGTGGCAGTTGGCTTACGCAAACTTATTTGCAGAGGTTGGTGGTGGCCGGGCTCGGAATTGAAACGACCCTTCCCAAGTTAATAAATATAACCAGGTTTTTGAAACCTTACGGTGTCACTCATCAACCACAGTCTGTTTTGTATGTGATTTCATCACTAAGAAAAAGTACAGGAACTATCATATGAATTGTAGTTTTCAATATATTTCTGAAAAGTTTGTAAAAAACCCATTCCCTCTCTATTCCAAAAAGTATTGCAACTAAACTTTTGAAAAATTTTATTCAGGTAGGGTAAGGCATTACTATACTTTGGCCTTTCACTGTTTCTCAATGCAAATGTGTAATTTATTTCATCCCCGGTTATAGTTATGGCAATAAATTTACTCTATGACCCAACGCCAACAGAAATGCAAGAATAAAAAGAAATAGCCCGAAGTTCTAATTTATATTCTTAAGTCACAGTATGTTTACCTGTATTCAACATTTAACCCATTCGCTTATAACGACGGAGATTCGCCGTCGCGCTCCCTGTTGCCATTATGTGAAATGACGGCGAATCGCCGTCCACCAATAAAACCTGTATTATCCGAGTTTGTTCCTAAGAAATACAAAAGATCGCATATGCATCTTGTTGTGTAAGTTTCATTCTTTCTTCTGGTTATATTTTTATCTTCCATGGCCTGCCATAGTCTTCATTTGTTAGTATTTTTTTATTAAAAGTGTAGCAGATTGTTCTAAATTAATTATGTAACTTAATAAGAACTGATCTAAGTTATTATTATAAACTTCTCACACATACAAATCATACAGATTCAAACTTAAGAGCAACCAAGCAAGCTTCATATAACCACTCCTAGATGGCGCTGATGAAGGTACATTTTTGTTATAACCGCTCCTAGATGGTGCTGATAAACTATCTTTTACTTTACACGGAATATTTATACCGATAGTAAAGTAACTGAAGTTTTGTTAATTTGTCAGTTTTCTTTCATGAAGCCGTAGTCTAGTGGATAACGAGGCGTCTTTCTGATCAAGAGATGCCGAGTTCGAATCTAGGCTAGGGAGACCAGATATCTAATCACATCTGTGGTTTGAGGGTAGGAGGGCGGAAGTAAAGCAAACGGTGGTTGGCTCGCTTCCAAGCTGACGGGATATGACTAGATATCTGATCTCCGGCTGGGGCTGTTTTGAATAATTTTACTAAGGTAAAATATATATATATTTACTAAAAAAAAACAAATAAAAAATAAATTTTTAGTAAACAACCTTGCATTAGTTAGTCAAAAAATTTCATTTAATAATAAATTTGTGTCTTAATATAATGTTTTTTTTAACCTACAGTCAATTCTGATTAGAAAAATAACATTTTTCTGTGTAGAAATAGAAATATAGTAAACTGTGTGAAAACACCCAGGAAAATCATTTTTTTAGCCCGGTCAGGTATTAAAAAAACTTTAAGTGAATGGGTTAACAGTAGAATGTAAAACAAGGTCGTCTGTAAAAATGTCAGCCGAGGGTCATATTTAATTTATGCCATAGTTATTTCAATATTTGGTCTTTTGTTTGTAATTACATCATTTTTTTCAACTCGATGGTTCTGGACAACTCTGAATCATTAGTGCACAGGTCTATCTCGCATTTTCCTACTTTCCTGGTTTATTTATAAATGGAGTCAATAGTTTAAAGTAAAATACGAATTTGAAGAGTTATTTGTGTTACATGAAGTAACGGGAATACAAAACGGCTTCTTCTGCTTTTCAGCCCCACGTTGGGAAAGCCATTTTGTAATGGAAGGCGTTACAAAAATAAAATATGATTGATTAAAACTGTTAAAAAAATGTGTTGTCGAAAAACTTGAAGGATAAAAAAAATTGTTCAAACTAATAAAAAACGTTATAATATGTGGATTATCACTCACCTACACTTCATTATTCTCAATTACCTTTAATACTCTTCGGTTATTATTCAACTTCAATTACAAAAAATACTTCTCTCTCTTTAACCTCCACTACAAAAATTATTCACCATATAACTCACCTTAGCTCCAACTTACAAATCCACATTTCACCTTAAAAAACCTCCTTTATTTTACCTTACAAAACTTCTTCACTTTAACTCTTAAAAAAAATTTAATATTCCACATATATATAACATGTCTCTATGCTTTCTTGACTTACTATGCATATCGTTACTTATAAAAATTCTTATTTCCTCTTAATTTCTCAGCTCATGCGTTCTTGACTGTCAAAGTAGACACTTTAGATAGGGATCATGGCTGATGAAAAGAATTTTAAGACATCTTGGCGAAACAACTATGCTCTTTACTCACTCATATTGATCAAATAATTATACAGAGACAAATTAATCATTATCATGAAAATAAAATGGAACAAACTATCAATAATTTACATAAGATATAAGTTACAATTATGTTGAATAGGCTAAGACGCAATTTGAAATTAAATAAAGTTATCTGTAAAAAAGTTTAAAAATTTTAAATGCAGACTGAAACTATTATATTATATGGCCATTTATACTCACGAAATTGTTCAATACAACATTTATACTTAGGATTTTTATGATAACTTTGGATATTTCTTCACACTAAACATCCTCAACGCACCAAAACCGCACCCGCGTGGTCACATTTACACAAGTTCTATTTATTCGACAATCACTCGATGTATCTTGACGCCTAAGCGTACACTAACGCTACACCATCAACAGTTTATGTTGAAACGTCCATTTCTTCTCCTCTGTACTAAAAAACCACCTTTTTGTAGAAATTTCTCTAACAAGGCACACCAACCAACTCAACTAAACGCCATGTTTGTCCTTACTCTTTTTCGGTACATTGCCTTTTCAATCAACCAAAGTTTCACCATCGACCAGATCAAGTTTGCTCTCACTCTATGCACTGATATAGACGTTTATGTTATAATTTGTTTTGTTTTTTTACATATGTTTTCTTCAACTTTATCACTTTTCAATTATTAAAATTGTTTGTTATGTGACCATTTATTTTACCTTTTTAATTGTTCTGTTCAACTGCACCACTGTTTTTAGTTATTATGAACTCTTCTACACTTTATATATATTATCTTTTATTCATTAATGTTTTTAAGTCTGCTTTTTATTCTTTATTATATAGTCTGCTTATTTTTTATTTTATGTTTATCTGAATCATTATGTTTTAACTATTTTGCGTCTTAAATGAATTTATATATGTATATATGAATTATAAATATTTATTATTGAATATTGCGTCTCTTTATCTACCAGACCATCCTTCTATGTTTTAGTCGTTATGGGAATTTACTTGTCAAATTTATAATATTTCTGTTACATGGACTGTATGTGTCACAATGAATAATAAGATTTGTATTGATACCTGCTTTGTTTTGTTTGTGCACAGAGTTTAGGTGTAGTGCTATATGTATTGGTGTGTGGAGCGTTACCATTTGATGGAGCTACTTTACAATGCATGAGGAATAGAGTTCTGGCTGGAAAGTTTCGGATACCGTATTTCATGAGTGCAGGTACTGTTATGATTGAAAACAATTAATAGACTCATACTGTTAGTTAGAGGTTAGGAATATGTTCGAAAGTCGTGTGCTTAAAAATTATGTTTTTGGGGTCTGAGAATCGAGCGGCACAGCGTCATATACCCTTCACTTTTTTTGGAAGATTCTTGTGTCAATACAGGGCGGTTCTGCAATGAGTGGAGATAATTCTGGGGTAGTCATATGGGTCTGAATTTTTTTTAAATCTTCCCATAAACTAGGGATGGGTCGATTCCAGGTTTTTTCGATTCTCGATTACAATTCCAATTCCTAGAATTCGATTCTCAATTCCAATTACCGCAATTACAAAACCCTGTAAATATGGGGAAAGGAAACGAACCCACCAAGCTTGCCTTAAATGCTTAAATGTATACAAAAGTTTAATAAGATCCAAAATAGACTACTGCTCTTTTTTGAATGGTTTTGCAGCAATTAATATCCTTGTTGTTAGAAATTATAAATAATATGGAAATATTTATGGGAGTATTAAAAATGTCAGCTGACTTTAAATGCATATTTATTAAAAATATAAAATTTGTTTGCTAAAAACTATTTGTTTAAGCGAAAATATGTAGAAGGCTACATAATATGATTATTTTTACAATTGGATAAAAACTTACTTCTTCATACGAGCTTCCGGCCTCAGGTAATGCCAACGACTCGATGACCATGATATGCCGCAGCCGCCAATGCCCAATACCTCTTGTTCCGCAGTGCGTCTTCCAATTTGTTTTGGCTGTCCTTTAAAGCTTCTCTGAGAGAATCTCTCATTCTGTTCTCCGAGGTGCACTCCAGCAGTATGTGGCCTATGGTCTCCTCTTCGACGCCGCACCTCTCGCATCTGTCGGTTTCCTTCAGTCGAAATCTTTTCTTAGGTAGCTGTTTGTCACCGCGTGTCCCATTCGAGCTCTTGCCATAAACGCAGCAACGCTGCGAGAGACCCCTCTATACCAGTTTGGTGCGGTAGGTGTTTCCTGGATTTTAAACAGAGACCGTCCAACAGTTTCTTGCTTCCAACTCTCAGTCCATTTCTCCATTACAAATCTTTCAATCTTCCTTTTGCATTTGCTGAGAGAGAATTTTGTGGGTGGGACCGGGTGCATCTCAGCCGCACTTTTAGCTATTTGGTCCGCCAGTTCATTTCCCTGCAATCCACAGTGCGATGGAATCCACTGGAAGACTATGGTTTTTCCAGTCCCCTGTAGGGCTCCTAAAAGCCTCTTTATTTCACTCGTCCGGAAGTAGTAGTCGTCGGGTGTGTTTTTTTGAATTGCCTCAATGGCCGACTTAGAGTCCGTAAGAATACATATCCTTGAGTCCGGCACCTGCCCGCAGCCCACCAGCGCCGCATTGAGGGCCAACAATTCTGCATCCATGCTCGATGCCGAGTTTGCCGGTGCGTAGAAACGTTCTTTTGTTTTGTCGTTATAATAACCTGCACCAGATTTAGTCTGCTTCAGATCGACGGATCCATCCGTGTAGATCCTCGTATGGTCTCGGTATCTCTCCTCTATCATTTCCAGTGTCTCTGCTTTTAGTAAATTAAGATCTTCGGAGGTACTTTTGGAGTTTCCAGGTGGTAGTTCGGTGTATGCTGTGACCTCCGCTTCCCTCCATGGTGGCCAGCTGTGTACCATTGGTATAGGTTCCGGTATAATTGATTTTGCAAACATTTTCACGGCGTCCACCCGACACGTGAAAGACTGTCTGGTTGTTGTCGGTGCCAGTGTGAACAAGGGGTGATCATTTGGGAGAGTCTGTGTCTTGATCCATTTGGTCAAAATGTTTTTTTCTATAAGGAGGTCAATAGGCTCAAGGTGTGCTTCAATTTCCATTGCCGCTATTGGAAAGTGCGTGGATCTTTTTCTTGGATAAAAAGAAAGCTGTTTAGTTTATGTATATGAATATTGAATCATTTGAACATGCTGCTGGACCAATGACATGGCAATTTCTAAAGTGGCAATGTCCGTAAATAAATAAACCTTAATAACTTAGGTAGCATTCAGAATTAGACACAAAAGATTGAAACAGATGCCCGAATACATTTTGTGCCAATTTTATGCACTACATTTGTTGAAATACTATTTAAAATACGAGAAAAAAAGACCTGTAATGCTGCACAGAGCAATATTAGGTTCGCTTGAGTGTTTTATCGTTAGGTGCTTAAAAAAACTTGAGGAGCTTAGTTTATATCAAAAATTAATACAATCTGGTGTCGTAAAATAAGTTTTCTTTGGTATTTAGTGCTATAACCGCTCAATTTGGGGGAAATAATTGACCGTTTCCTTTCACTCATTTCAAATAGCAGCCATTTAAATTTTCTAAACAAAAATAACTTATTTACGGAAATTTACAAAAATATTTTCAAGAGGCATAAAATATTTCCTCTTTTTCCTGCTTCTAATGATTGATATCACCCGCTAAGAAATCAAATGAGGGGTCTTGATTTAATCCATTGTTGCTAAAGATAAGAGGCACTTCGAACTAGTGATGGACTTAACTGTTACTTTTCAGTAACAGTTCTAACTTGAGATAACTGTGATTAAGTGTGAAATCTATTACAGTGGTCAAACGGATAACAGATTTTCTGTGAAATATCAGTTATGTACTTTTAAAACAGTAAACATGCTTAAAACTTTTTTTCCTTTCTTTCTGTTTAGGTAAATTACTTTTTAAACTTATCATAGTAATAAAACTTAAAGAGGAATTGAGGATAAATTAAACTAAACAAAAGAATTAATCTTTTTATTACTTTTAAAACATATAAATTAAAAATGGCATTTCAAAGCATGTAGTATACTTACTTATATAAAAATAATTATGCCTTAATTTAAAAAACAACAACGTAACAACTTTCAATTTAAACACTTCACCACATAAAATATGCTTTGAAAAGATTTGGAAACAATAAAACTATTAAAATTTAAAATGTGGGATTAAAAATAACAAAAAACTACTGAGCACCTATTAGCCTCCCCTTGGATGAGACCTAATCACCTGTTTAGGTGACAGTAAAATAAAGGAAGTGTGCGAGGATCTGATAAGACTTTAAGACCTGTTTACCGTTAAAAGTTTTAGCTCATTTCAATTCACAATACCTGGCAGTTGACAGGACACGGATACAGGGCTAAGATATCGAGCTCAGTTCTGTTCTTGCACCGCTCGCTTATCATAAATCACAGATCATAACTATTCACTGGTTATTGCGACATCGAGGTAATAGTTACACGTGCGAAATGAATTGACTGTGATTTAGTTTCCTTCTTTACTTCCAATGTCATCGAGTAAGTGTTTATCAGTGTTCAGGGTGCATTTTTCACTTATTGGTAGGGGTGTGCGAGATTGACTTTTTGAAATCGAGACGAAAACGAGATGTTGTTTAGTAAAAATTATCGAGATCGAGAAAAAGACAAGAGCTGAGGTTTAGGAACGAACGATAAACGAGAATTTATTAAATACAATTTATCGAGATCGAGAAATAACGAGATTAACGTTTTTGTAACGAGAATGAACCAAAATTTTAATCTCAAGTTGAGAGTGAGAAGAATCATATAGCTTTTTACATCATTGAAAGGAATATAATGTATATATGGGATAAGTTAATTATTAATAAGTTAACTTTCTTTTGATTTTCTATTATTACTAATTTTATGAAAGCTATTACAAATATAATGTATCTCATAGATAATATTATGTACTTTAACAGTTGAGACTATTGATTAATATGTTAATATGCTTTACACTACATATATGCAAAATATAAATTTTTAGTTAAGTAATTAACTGCCATTTATTTATTTTACTAAAAACCAAGGTTATATAAAACTCAATCTCTACTATGCTAAGTTATTTCTCGTCAGTATCAAGTAATTTAAATAAGATATTGTGATATCCTAATCACTTCCTTGTGTTGAGATGTTTGGAAAATTTTTATTTATCTTCTTTTCATTCTAATGTAACATTTTAAGTTTTATAGAAAGACCTAAAATAAAACTCGAGATTTTTAAAATGTATCGAGAAATTTATGGCAGAATCGAGAAAAATATAAGCGAGAAATGAATTTTATTCTTGACAACGAGATCGAGACGATATTGAGTTATCTCTTGTTCCTAGTCGAGAGTTTCGAGATCTTGCACACCCCTACGTATTGGTCATTCCGTTATATTCATCATCTGTAAAAACAGTAAAAATGTTCATCAACAAATCTTCACAGGACTTTATAAAAGGTTTAAATTGTATCATGATTTCAGACTGTGAACACCTAATCAGGCATATGCTGTTAGTAGATCCGGAGAAGAGACTGTCCATAAAGCAAATCCTCGCTCACAGTTGGATGAACCAAGTAAGTGCGAGTTTCTTATTACAGGAACTGTTTGAACGTGTAAATAAAAATAAACTTTACCTTCTGTAGTACTTAGATTAATATTTAATAAATAATTACGGGAGCGACAACGGCTCAGATGGTAAGGCAGCAACATCATATGTTAGGGTTCGAATACTACTATTGGTGGTATCTTTTTTCATGTGTATTCCACTCGTTGTAGAGATAGGAATTACCTTTACATTGTGGTAGTAAGGTGCAACGTTCCATGTCATTTTGGTAATAAGACTGCAGTAAACTGTTAAAATTTGTAACATATCAAAGAGTAATGGGAAAGTTATCATTGTCTGGTTGTACTATCATGATCACCGAGGTGTTATATGATGTAACGTTACAGACGAAATTACTCGAACTATTAATTTTATAACCTTTTATCGCACAGCAAACAAGTTACTAGCTGGCAGTTTTGTCAAAGATTATTATTTCTGTCAAGGTATTACTTCGTATGTCACATTGCAAATGTGATTACTTGATGATCAAATAATAGTTGGCAGCGTTATGTTGACTATTCAAAGTAATAACGTTAATGAAAAATTTACTAAAAGAAAAATATAGAATGATTAAAACCAGCAGTAGTTATTCATGACAAAAAATAAACAACCACATAAATCTAGAAATATAAATAAGACTAGCTGACCCGTACAAGACTAGCTGACCCGTACAAGACTAGCTGACCCGTACAAGACTAGCTGACTCGTACGGCGTTGCCCGTGGTGGTTGGTATTTTCAGTCTTTTTAACGTAATTGTATTCTTTTTAAGTGTTTAGTCAGTGAGTGGTATTTGGCTTTTATATATATAGATCTTAAATAATAAAAGAACTATTGTCATAATAATAAAAGATCTGAAATTATGATTTTAGTATCTTTGATCTCCCCCAAACCCCTCCTAAAATTTCAAAATTTTTCATACCCTTTCTTAGTGAGCACCTATGGCCCTAGAGGAAGCTACATACCAAATTTCATTCCAATCTGTTCGGTAGTTTTGGAGAAATCGTGATTTAGTCATTTTTACCCCCCAAACCCCCCTAAAATTTCCAATTTTTTAAAACCCATTTTTAGTGAACACTTATAGCCCTAGAGGAAGCTACATACCAAATTTTGCCGCAACTTGTCTGCTCCGCTGTTCACTACTACGCCCATACTCCCCCTTGCCGAACGCTGTTCCTGTTTATACTCATGTTTCGGCAAAAAAGACATTGAAACAACATAAAACACATAATTACTCCGCTTCATATATGCTCAAAATTATTTTAAAGGCTAGATATGTCTTATAAAAAACTAATCAGGTTATTATAGGACAAAAATATTTCGTCATCTTGAAGCCTGGTGCTATGATCACAATTATAACATCAGCGTATCACTCGCATGATAGTATACGGAAACTTTTTTTATATATTTGTTACAATCCAGCGCTCAGAGAGCTTATATTATAAATATTTTATGTACAAAATGATTTTGTTTTAGGCTTTTAAAATTTATTAGTTAGCGGCAATCTCTCTACACAGTTAATGTTACGTAGTTTAATTTACGTGTTCATATACAGTACATGTGCGTTTATTTATAGTTTATTTCCTGTCTAAACCATTTTAAAGGAAGACCTTGATAATCCGGCATCACCGGATCCCCGAGCGTGCCGGATTATCGAGGTCTTACTGTATATTATTTACCCTAATAGGTGAAATAATACTTTGACCTTCATTAGTCTGTCACTCAGAAGAATCTTTAAGCATTAAGTTAAAAAATAACCAACAACTTGGATGAGAGTGGATTTTTTTAATTCAAAACGCGAAGAATTGACGGTTTTTCCAAAATTTTGAGTTAAGATGAGAGCGCACAAGAGTTTTTCATGTTAAATTAATGGCAAGGTTTTTTCGGATTAAAATTTAAGCCTAACTTAAACGATTTTCAATTTGTAATCTTGTAAACATTTAACTACCTCGATTTCTCAGTTCATAATGTGATATTTTGTGGTATTTATCCACAGTTGTAGTCCTAATTTGTCAGTCATTAACAATGTAAAACCTGAACACAAAATCTCACAATAAATATGTTTACTAACCTCAAACGCGTTTCAACAACAATGTCGCCATCCTCAGTGATGCACGGGCTACACTAACCAAACTATAACTCACTGTGTTCAGGTTTTATTTTATCTAAGTTACTTTCTCACGAGTCAAGCTCATTAGTTATTTATTAAACAATGTATCTAAATAAATTGTCAAACTACCCACAAAACATGATATAAGCAAGTATAATATTGAAGGAAGGATGCAAGTGTAAGAATTACCAAAATATTTCAATATTACTAATAAATAACAGCAATTAAAGCAAAACAAATGAAAGATTGATTTTATGATAAATGGAAAGAATATTCAAAAAATATCTTTAATTCTGAAACCTGACACCTTAATTAACCTTTTCAGTGGCACGCCCGTATATATACGTTTGTGCTATTATAAACGTCTCACGAATACAAACCATACAGACTCACTTAATAAGAACCGAGCAAACTTGTTGTAACCGCTCCTAGATGGTGCTGATAAACTACCTTTTCCTTTACACATAATATTTATAACGATAGTAAAGTATCTGAAGTATTGTTAATTTGTCAGTTTTCTTTAATCAAGCCGTAGCCTAGTGGATAACGTTGCGTCTTCCTGATCAGAAGATGCCGGGTTCGAATCTAGGCTAGGGAGACCAGATATCTAATTATACCTGTGGTTTGAGGGTAGGAGGGCGGAAGTAAAGCAAACGGTGGTTGGCTCGCTTCCAAGCTGACGTTATATGACTAGATATCTGGTCTCCGGCTGGGGCTGGTTTGCGTAATTTTACTAAAGTATATATATACTAAAAAAAAAAAACAGGAAAAAATAGTAAACATTTGATTTCTTGATTTTTATGACAAGTAAATAATCATTTTGGTAATGTGACCCTATGTTGTTCTAAACCCGTCACTGAAAAGGTTAATAAATAAATAAAATTGAGCGTTTAAAGCTTATTTTGCACTCCGTTTTAGACCCATTTTAGTTATAAGTTTTTGTACTATGCGATTTCTGACACAAAGTATTTGTGGATACAATTGGATAGATAACCCCCTAATAACCTAATATAGGCCTAATCATTCCAATTTGTGTTGTGTAGGTGGAGAGAATGGAAGAGCCATTTAGAGAATACGACTCTGATCCTGCACTGAATAGTGTCGTAGTGGAACACATGCTTAAGTTGCCAGGCCTGGATAAAGATATGATAGCTAAGGTTTGTCATACTACGGAGTTGTTGATCTAAACTCAAAAACTCTTGATCTTATAGACTTTAGTTACTAATTCTCAAACCACAAATCACAGAAAGCTTGGTGAAAGTTTACTAGAATATTAATTAATACATTTATTAATCTATATTTTAACCCATAATGTTTTACTTAATCAACTCCTATAAAAGCAATTGTACGTACGAGGGTACGTGGAGTAACATTTAAAGAAGAAATAATATAACAGCTGATTTCACCCATCATCTGTAATACGCAAACAAAACCTAATGTAGATTATACTTTAGGGTTATGATTACAACTTCAATCAATAATATAGCCTATAATATTAATAACTTCTAAATCATTTGATCTATCGATATGAAATAAAAGGCAATTAAAAGATAATATTTTTATCTTTCTTTAAATATTTATAATAATATACATATACACAAAATCTTTAAAAAAATTCCTACAGTTTTGTAGTCCTTATAATTGTACACATTTACCGAGTTAAAAATCCCCGTCTGTATAGTTAGGTAGGCCTAGATAAAGTGTGTTGTTTTTTGTATAAATGATGTATTTCTGATTTTTCACAGGGATTTACTAGTTATTCTATAAGCAGGAATTATTTACTGTTACTCAATAAGAATCTGTGCATGATAATAAATAACGTTCTCATTATTAATTAAAGGTTAACTCAAAAGTTCAATGAACCTTATGAATAAAAAGAAGCAAAACCTTTTATTTGTAGTTTTTAAAGCAACTCCTTCTACTTGTATGATTAAAAATATAAAGCAATACCTTTTACTTCGAGGTATGAGCAAATCCTTGTTTGGTTGATCCATTTACTTCAAAAGTAGCAAATGGATATGAATAAAACGTATCTGTTACTTCAAATGTAAAGCAAATCCTTCAGAACTGATGCATCTAGTCAGTCGCCGAATTATCAGTGAAGTAAAAGGTTGTATTTGTTTGTTTTTGCCATCATGGGAGATTTAATTCAAGTGCGATGTGTTAAACATTACAAACCTCGTTCTTCTCCATTAACAGGAGATTTCAAGAGCTTGTATAGGTTTGAAGAAGAAAATGTGGTTAACGGGCAGGTTTCTAGGAAATAGTGATGAAACTCGAGGTGGTGCTCTCTCTCTATCACAAAGAATGAAAATATGTTTGCGTTACTTAGATGATCCGGGATACCAAAAGGGTGTCGGTGAGGAGTTAGGCGTGGAACAGTCCAGTGTCAAAAACTGTGAAACATGTTATTAGTAGCATAAATGAACAAACAAACGACTGGATAACATTTCCTACTTCACCTTATGCAATACTAAACGCAAAATTTTTATGGCAAATTAAGTACCATTTTTCCTACTGCTATCTGTGTAATTGATTGTAAGCACATTGGCATTAAAAAACCTACAATCCATGAAGATGAACATATTAACTGTAAATGTAAACCTACATTAAAGGTACAAATGACATGTGATGCCCGGGAAATGTTTACAAGTGTGGATGTAAGTTGGCCTGGGTCCGTTCACGACGCTAGGATTTGGAAGAATTCTGTAATCAGGCAAAGTTTACTTTCAACTGAAAATGCTTTTCTTCTTGATGGATGTGGTATAGAACCGTAGGTCATGACACCATACGAAAATCCTAACAACCACAGTGAAAGAAAACAATCTGTTTAAAAAAGAAAGAGTAGTTATAGAGCGATGTTTTGGCCAGCTTAAAATGAGATTGTGTCGTGCCAAGCTTGAAAACATGCCAAAAATAGTTCTCATAAGCTCTATAAGCTTCTCATGGAGCCTAATGTAAAAATTGAATAACTTTAATAAGATTTAACCGATTTTAATAAAACTTGAACCACACATAGAAAACATATCTTTAATAATAATATTAAAAAATAAGGTTGTTTCAACAAATTTTAATACCTTTACTGATTAGGCCTATAAAAATTACTTTCCGATATCTTTATTCAGTGAAAAATTGTTTGTTCATGTCGTCAGTTAAAATTGAATACGGTAACTTTAAAAATATTTAACCGATTGTAATAAAATTTGAACCACATATAGAAAACATATCTATGACAATAATTTAAAAAAATCAGGTTGTCACAACAAATTTTAATACCTTTACTGATTAGGCCTGTAAAAATAAAATTACTATTTTAAATTCGACAAATGGTGAACAATGTTTTTTTTAATTTTGTATTATTTGACATTTATTTTAATTATGTATTGGGTTATTAATATAATAAGTTATAGAGAATTTTATTGCGAATCCAAATCTGTTTTAATATTTAAAATCGAATATATACATCAAAAGATATATGCATTTTATAAATGTATAACTTATAAGTTCTGTTAATAGGACTGCAATTAATAATAAACTGCTGGTTTTCTTTCTCTTTTACATGTCAACTGTTTCATCCATTTACTTCCACATTGAAGGATTTGCTCACAAGGAAAAGATAAACATTATTCTTGTGTAAGGAAGGAAATGCTTTTACTCCTAACTTTTGATTGAAACAAAACCTTTTACTTCTAACTTTTACTTTAAAGCATTAGCTTCACTTTTATTCATAAGGCTCAAAGTCATCATCTTCCTAATAACATAAGCTTGTTTCTCGGTTAATGTCCACTCAAGTCTAGGCTTAACTCATCACATCAAAACAATATTTATTTTATTTATTGAAAAAGTGTGTATATAACTGCTGTTTAAAAATTCTTGTATAGGTATGTATAGTAGAACCCCTCTTAACCAGCCTCGGATCAACCGGTCCTCGGATTAACCGGCCTATCCAATGGAACAACAGAGTTTTGTTTTTTTCTCTTACAGATTATATTACTGTAACTGGGCGGAGTCTCAAACATTGATTGTTTGACGGACATTTCCTGGAAAATAAAGCTAGGTGACGCAACGTAGATGTGCAGTATGTTAGTGTTGTGGCAGGCAGAACAGAGGAGCGTGCGTGTGATTCCCTTCTTGCTTCCGCAGCAACTGTATTTTGTTCTTCGAATCAATTGACAAAGCGGCATCCTTTGTTTCTTTTTCTTTGTCTATTGCTTTGTCAGAACCTTTACTGAATTTCGTGGGAGCAAAATATGTAATATTTGTAGTATATTGAGTAAATATTTCGAGCAACAACAAGATTCAACGGCACTAGATGTGATTAACGTATGAAAATGGAGAGACTTGGCTTTAAAAAATCTTTAAAA
>JAGFPH010005029.1:32504-44586 GCA_018207615.1 Philaenus spumarius | reverse complement strand
TTGTTAGAACAAATTTTAATACCTTTACTGATTAGGCCTATAAAAATACTATTTAAAATTCGACAAATGGTGAACAATATATTTTTATTTTGAATTATTTGTCATTTATTTTAATTGTGTATTGGGATAGGAATATAATAAGTTATAGATAGTTTTATTGTGAATCCAAATCTTTTTTAATATTTAAAATCGAATTTATATATCAAAAAATATATCCATTTTTAAAATGTATTGTAAAATTTTGTTTACAAAGTATATACAGTACTACGTTTTCGATAGGTACTAAAAATTTAATAATAATAATTTATAAATCAAATAATTTATCATATCTTGATGATTTTTTCACAGAATGTGTATAATAATATACTTTGTTTTTTAATACGACTGCAATCAATAATAAACTACTGATTTTCATTTCTCCTTTACATGTCAACTATTTCATCCATTTACTTCCCGATTGAAGGTTTTGCTAGTGTACGTGTATTAGGATTGTAAGTGTGTTATGAGTTAAATATCTAAGGTTAATTAAATATTGTCATTCAACTGCATGTCCATTGTTTATTTGGATTCAAATAATGCCGCAAACAAAATAAAATAAAAATTAAATACATACGAGTATTAGCACTAGACTACTAGCTATAAGTAGATTATTAAATTCTAGTAATCTAAAATCAGAGTTTAATACAGAGTTTAATGTGTAAAATAATCAGAGATTATACACATTCTGTGAAAAATCATCAAGATATGATAAATTATTTGATTTATAAATTATTATTATTTAATTTTTAGGTACCTATCGAAAACGTATATTACTTTGTAAACAAAATTTTACAATTCATTTAAAAAATGTAGGCCTATATATCTTTTGATATATATAACTTATTCGATTTTAAATATTAAAAAAGATTTGGATTCACAATAAAATTCTCTATAACTTATTATATTCCTATCCCAATACACAATTAAAATAAATGTCAAATAATTCAAAATAAAAAAATATTGTTCACCATTTGTCGAATTTGAAATATAATTTTTAAAGGCCTAATCAGTAAAGGTATTAAAATTTGTTCTAACAAGCTGATTTTCTTAAATTGTTATTATAGATATGTTTTCTATACGTGGTTAAAATTTTATTAAAATCGGTTAAATATTTTTAAAGTTATTACATTTTTACATAAGGCTCTTCAATTTTTACATGATAAGCTTATGGAGCTTATGAGAAAGTGGGTCCCGTTGACGTCACGAGTTACTGCGCATCCACTCGTGAACCCTACCGTTAGTATTCTATATACCGTGGTTCGGACTATTACGAACATTTTAAAACAAAAAATTGCCAAATTGGTCCAGCAGTTCTCAATTGATGCGATTTCAAAGAAACAGCAATTCATTTTTATTATATAGATATACATTCATTAACCTCACCGGCGAGGTTGAAGTATGCAACACAATATACAACTCAAAACAGTAAAAGGACATGTTTGTACAAATTCTTAAAATTAAACATTTCATTAATAGTTTTATGAACAATTATAATTTTACATCACCACCTATAAATTAATTAATTTTTATATCACAACTTAAGTACACATCAAAAACTCAGATACAGTGTAGAACCCCTTACAAATAAGGTACGGTATTCCTGCAATTTTTGTTTTAAGTTTCCGTTTTAATGTGGTCAGGCATAAGTTGCACTGGAGTCAGACGAAAGTATTATAACCTAGGATTTCTCCATATTTCTGAGAAATAAAACTTTCTGAAAAAACCAATAAAACTGTATACTGGCCAGAAAAACAGCTGTTTAAATTTGTGGAGTGAGCAATGTAGATCAATAATTACGGATGTCGGCGTAAATCCTGGCACTTGACCTCGCTCTGGCGCGATGGGCCGCGGGTGTGTTGAAAGGACGTTTTTCTCACACTTTTTTCTATAGTGACTCTGCCTTCAAACAAACTAGCGGATGTTTACCTCATCCTTGAACAGAGATGTACCGGATACCGGATATTCAGTCAGTGCTGAGTCTCACTTGTATAAAATTGGAACTGGTTTATCTACCCGCCAGGAGTACTGATGTTTTTAGTCAGGTTAGTAGAGGTTTGCTCAAGTGCCAGCTTAAGCGCCGGTATCTACTTTACACAAACAAAATTAAAATCAAGTTTTTCTAACAGAAAAATAACTGTGTCTCTTTGAATAGGTAACAAACAAATTAGGTATACAAAAATTAAATCAATAAGACGTGACTCCAAGCAAGATTGCGCAATACAGGACAATGTGGTGCAACATTGTATGATGTCACAGGTCAGTTCATACGAAAAATGTACTGAATGCATAGACTATATAAGTAGCACTGGATGACGAACCAGTCATCTATGAGTTGCCGAACTGCATGTTTATAACTCTTATTTTTTGCACTCTGAGTTGCAATAGCCATGCTAGATACCAGGATTTTTCATTATCCGAATCACCCGGTGCCATATTCGGCTGGTTATGATAGATTGTACTGTATTTATAATTTGTGTGCTTATCCCCCATATCAAAACTAAGAACAAACTTGGTATAAACATATCTTAAAATGATAATTTTCTATCTACCCATTATTTCATGTTGAAAAAAATGATTTTATTTAATAATTTTAAAATTGCGACATCAAACGCCTTGAACAAAATTAACAAACGATATCACTCTATCGCATATAATGTTTTTTTTAAACACCCTGTGAATAGATTAATAATAAAATATAGATTCTACTGAAAGTCACTTATGTAAAGGTTTACCTGCTGCTGTTGTGTTAGCTGTTGATGTTCTAGCTGAAGAGCTCGTAACGAGGTCTCATTGCTATAGTTAGTGTTGCCCTCGCTTGCTCGTCTTACCGGACTGAACCTTTCTCCAGGCAGATGAAGAGTAGTTACCTCTTTTAGACTTTCTCTCCCTCCTATTGGCAGTACCATAAAATCAGAAACAGTGTAAAAGACCTATTCCATCGCTTGAATTGAGAAAATATAAAATTTTCTTTAACTTAATACAGCCTCTATAATCCCAATAGCCATCCTTACACTGCCTTTTTATGAATTCAAAATCAATTAGACCTAATTTATTAAAAATCAGAGAGTTGAGTTGTAATACAAAGTAAATGCAGTGAATGCTTGATCGTGCTACTCTATAGAAAAATTATACAGCGCTGGCGCGATGGTTGACTATACAGTGTATGCCTGTTTCTGCAACTTATTTCACTTCCGATTGAACAGAATTAATTATATTGTTTTTGAACATTGTTGTTTTAATTATGTTCTTGTTCCTAAAAGTCTGTGAATAAAACAAAAACTGGGCAGGCTTATATACTGTTCAACGTGAGAAGTGACCAATGGGAGTAATCCGGAAATATTTGTTTCTGCCATTTTCGTAACGGAAACTAGAATCAGGTTTGACATTTCATGTGATTGACCTTGACTGGCTGTGCAGCTTGAGAAGCGAGTGAAGTACTAAACCATTTGTTCGTTTCCGTCTTCTCCTTAAATAAGAAGGTGGGGAGATACATGTTAAATGTGGCTTATTTATGTCATATTTAAATACTTTCTGATTTAAAACAGTCTTTCAATGGACATAGTTTCCCATAATTAGTCCGTTAAATTGAGCACTGTACTTTATAATAACGGACAATGTTAATTTAAACATTATTCATTAATTGTACTCAGTGAGGAACTAAGTAGCAAGTCCTTTGAATGATGAATTGCACTCAGGACGAGAAGAGAAAAAATAAAAAAAATAGAATCACTTCAGATAAACATTTTATAAAAAATAATATATTAAGTTTATATGAAATATTTGCTGTTTTAGAAAACTTCCTGACTTTTCAGATCTGTGTGAACACAGCACTAAGGGCTGGGTTACATTGGTCGAGTAGAAGGGCAAGTTGACTCGGCCCCAGTTTGTACTCGCTGCATTTTAGAAATGTTCGTTCACATGCAGTATAGAAAAGTATGACAGTAGGTATGACGAAAAGGCACAAAAACACGTTTCTTTATTCGCACTCCCCACTCGACTGAACGGTTACACAGGACGAGTAAGGCGGCAGTATAAAACTGTTGGTGAGTGGTGAGCAGCTGTCTGCTGAAACCACTCGACTCGCCCGACAACTGGGTCTAGGAACCGACTCGCCCTTCTGTCTACATTGGTAAAATTCTAACTCGGCCATTAACTCGCCCTTCTACTCGACCAATGTAACCCAGCCCTAATGGAAACGAGGAGTGCAATAAGATATGTTAATAGATTTAAGCTGTCACCCAGCATATGGCATCGCCTCTTTGCCAACTGAGCTATCGTCTCCCTCTCCTGCAAGTACTGGAGCAGATTAGCATCAATTTAAAAAGAGTGAAACTAAACTTAATTTTTTCGTTTAGCCTACATAAAATTTAATGAAACTACGCACTCTACTGATTGTGGTAAATCAAATACGAACAACGTAAAACAAGTAGAAAAGAACAAAAAGCAATAAAATACCAAAGAGTAATAGGCGAATTAACACAGTGAACTTCAGGCTAAATTAATTTTAATAACAGCGTTGCCAGATTAACACATTTTTTTCAGAAAATAAAAAGTGTTACCAACTCATGTATGTTAACAAACAGAAAACATACTGTGACTGGAGAGTTTAAGTTAGTTTAGTTCAGGTTTTTTTTAGGTTGCAATCGTAGTAGGTGCACCAAGTTGTATATGTTCAGAAACTAAAAACCTACTGGAGAGTTTAGGTAGTTTGGTTCACTTTTCTTTTTTTTAAATCACATATTTTACATGCAACTTGAGCATGTAGGTAACCAACTTAATTACGTATTGTTCAATTTGACAATGTTGTATTCGTTACCTGCTTTTGTTAGATTTCATCAAACGTCGTTTCAATTCAGTGCTGAATTTTTATTATTCCATATCAGTTAAAATAAATCAACTTTTTTCACATTAATTTCCTATTGTTTTACGCCTTAAATTTTGTTTACGATTGTCATTATTTAACTTTATTGTGTCAGTGAAGTGTTTAGTTTGTTTTCTTTAGTAATCTGAAGGAAAATGGCCGAACTTTAACCTGTATTTTGAATGTTTTATTTCTCTCTTAATTTCTATATTTGTCTGCCGCTGAAACGTTTTGTGTTTTTCGATGTGTACTTTTTTGGAATATGAAAAAAAAATCCATTTTACGTGGACACATTATACTACATACATGTATACAAAGAATGATAATCATGTCATTATAATTTGCATTCTGCAGTCAGATAAACAGAAAAAATTTAACAAAAGAGCAATGAAACAGAACCACACAACTATTTTATTCATGCCTGTATACTAAACACTTCATCTTAATAAAAATTTCCCTTAATTCTCTGATGTAGAATATAACAATCAAAAGTAAATAATGAAACATAAAGTCATCGCAACATAAATAAACAACAAAGTTCAAATTAAACTTTAAAGAAAAAATGACTGTACAAAAATGAATGTACATTTTATAAGAAATAAATAGTGAGTTGAAATTAATATTACAAACCATGCTTTCTGTGAGAACATTAGAGTGCAGATTACACACATGTTAATTAAACGACTTACCTTAATTTTGTTACTGGACGTTTGATGCAATATGTACTGCAACGTCTTCAATTTGAAAAGGGAATTAAATGATAAATAAGGATTTTAACATAAAACAAGCAGGATAAACTAAATTAATTTATAACAAAATAATTTGGGTGTAAATAAAAGGACATATAAATATAAAAAAAGTGGAACATACAATTTTAAAATAATAATAAAGACGTACATCATGAAGGCATTGAATAATAAACCTAAATGATCAGTTGTAATGTGATCATCTGTACATGATTAATCAATCATAACCGTTCACATGAGAGGAAAATTATTTCACAATCTTAAATGCTTGGAGAAGCTTCTAGTAACACATTCTATGGAGTCACACATTAACAACACATAATATGCATGTGAAATCTCTCTAACTCACTCAGTAAATTTTTAATTTATCTCTATCAAAAATATCATAAAAAAAACTACACCCTAAACAGTCTGATACCACAATAACTCAATGGGACTCAACTGCTTGTGTTGTCGTTCCCCATCTAGCTATCATGTTTTCCGTAGCTGCATCCGGCAGTACAGCAAAAACCCAAGTAGGTGTCAAGACCAGATTGACTTCTTGTGTTGTCATAATCGTTTCGTTATGTTTTAATGAACCAATAAAAATACATAGCGTGGCACCATCGTAATTCGGCTATTAGTTCTATATTTACCTGATATCCTAAGACTCTCTTGTACCGTAGGCAATGCAGAGATCTGTGGTTTACGTATACGTGTACGTGAAGGCGTGACTACAGGAAGTACAGGCGGGATGTGTTGACGATTCATTCTAGTTTCCACTTCTTGGACCAGCTCAGGACTAATCACTGTCATGCCACACATAATCACAACATCTATAATCTACTCTACTGTACGTCTAATATTATAACACAAAGAAAATAACAAAATAAAAACAAATACTGCGTGATGAAACAACAATCTCTAAAAGAGGAATAGTTCTATTCTGTTAATAGGATTTAAAAACAAGGTATTTCCAAATGTTAACTTTTTCTTAGTTAAAAATAACTAGGATCTAATTTGAATCAAAATTTGGAAATGATCATTTAAACACCTGTAGGCGGTTCTAACCAAAAAAATAACCATGATGGGAATAATTAATTAAACATGGGTGGTTGAGCCCTGAGAAAGAATCGGACAATTCCTAAACACAGAATTTCTATACATAGCTGTATAATGAAAGGACACATTTTTTCATTACTTTTTTCAAACCAAAAGTGTTATAGTTTTTCTGTAAACTACGTCAAAACTTTAGCAGCCTTAAATAGATCAGATATTAAAGAAATCCCTTTCGAGTATTACATCATTAAGAATATATTCGGGTTAGCATGCATTGTGAGTAAGTAAAAATTTATTATAATTGCTTTAACATTCGTGACTCAGACAAGCGTTCCTTGTATTTTTTTTTTAACGCCTTGTTGGAAAAGGTGAGTAAAATTTAATATATTTTGTAGCACATGATAGACAAAGGCAATTAACGTTGCAAATATAGGCGGTAAAACAACTTTACCATCGTTATGTATCATTTAGTGTTAGGTTTTATGACAGCAAAGATAAAGTGATGAAAGAAAAACCTCTTGGATTTTGTTAATTCTACATTTGTTGCCTAAACCATCACAATTATTATTACTGATACATTGACGAACTGGAGTTTAAATTTAAAGCAAGCAGTTGGGCAAGGATACGATAGCTGGAGAAAAGAATCGGTGAATAATGCCCTACTGCTAACAACTAATGTCACTTTCGCAGACAACTATTTTAAAATACCGTTTCTTGGGTCTTTCTCAACCCGCAATCCCCCAGTAATACGTACTTGCCCGCCAAGGCAAAATTTTCTGGCGACGCATATGATGCCTTATATCCATTAAGTCTTTATCATCTTAAATCTAAGTTTTTTTTTTCATAGCCAATCGATGGCAAACAATATAGAGAAACATAAGAATTATGTTGGCCGATGTTTTCAAAACTTTGATAAGCATATCATCAAATCCTACAAAAAACCAAAAGAAAATTCCTCTTTTAAAGTTTGTTGCATTTAGTGGAGTTTACAAATATCATCAACAGTTACTGGGAAACTCAAATATATGCGTGTAGGTGTAACACGTGTTCAGTCTATTTCAATTTGTTTTACTACCATTTATGAAATTTTAAATATGCTTTAAAGAAAACAGGATAAAACCAAATAGGACAAACAAACTACATAGAATGTAAAAAAATAAGTGGTGCCAAATACACTTGCAAATACTGTAATTATTCCTGGCCATATTTTGGAAATGAAAATATAAGTGAAATTAATAAACACAATTTATAAAAACACAAATATCCATGCTATCACAATATTTAATTTACATGCTTAAAAACATTGAAAAACAAAAACCAAACGGTTGAAAATTCTGTATTTGCTTACCTAAACTGTACAGTGAATGATCGAAGTTTGTATTATAATAAAAAACATTACTCCAAATGGTTTAATACAACTTGTAATCCAACCACTACTGGCATGTTACTTTGAATTAGCCGGACTACTAGACCAACCTGAATGTAATGTTCATTTCATTGTTGGCCACTGTTTGGATAGGTTAGGTTTTCTCACCCTAACCAAGCTGCTTCCAACAGTCTATTTTCTTATAGTCTGTCACTTGCATTGAATTTGTGCTGTTTACCCAAATTTGTAAGTTTGCACGAATTATGCCATAATACAATGCTCTATTTTTAGTGAAAGTGCCAAAGACGTGCAAAATCTTTTGAGGAAGAAATAGAAAACCAGGAGCACTATTTAGTCTGACTGCAGGATGGGCTATATCTCCACCAACCGAAAAAGGCATTTTTTATTTTTTAGTTACAGTAGACACTCATAAATCCGGATTGCTAATTCATGTATTTTGTACCTTCGGGTACCCACGTTTCAACGAAATTGACGTCGTTTATGATTCATAATCATAAGGCAGTGGAAGTTTTCGGACGGATCAGGAAGGGTAGGGGATCGACCTCCACAACAGTCGGTTGTTAACGCGTAGTTGACAGCGCCCAATCAGCCATGAAAATCTGATCCCACATTCAGAAGGATTTAAAATGCTAGACGGAGCACTAAAATACATTACTCTACAAAAAGGCAGACATTATATGTTTGAGGAAGTTAAGAGACATTGAGGCAAGAAATTGTGCTGAAACGGTGAAGCAGAAAACTATTGACTTCTTCAAATTGTAATCGTTAGTTACGTTAGTCGTACGTTCTTTTTTTAGTTTGCTTACAATAAATCTCTAAGATTTAATTTTCATTCCTTATGTTTTATAAATAAATTTCCAACTTGTAGTGTTGTTTTTAAGTACAGTGTTTCTTATGTTTATTAAAGTGTTTGGTAAAGTGATGTAGATTCTTTTTTATTCAAACAGTTCACAAACTTAATTTTTTCGTTCCTGTGTTTTACTTAATAGCAGTCCATTACTGTATTATGTACAGTACATTACAGTACCATAAGTTGATGTGTCAGTGTTAAAGTACATTTGCGGATCGGCACGGCGTGGCGGCGGTAATACGTGCGGCTTTTAATCGCTCTTATACCCGACTCCAGGAAATCCGGATCGGCCATCTGTCCCATTAGTCCGGATTTTTGAGAGTCTACTCTAATTACAAATGAAATTTTGTTGAACCGAGATAAATACTCAGCAAGTAGAAAGAATGTGGGAATCAGTAAGACGGTTTAACAAGAAACAAATGGCTACACTGCCCACCAACATTTGCAGTTGTACTAGGCTGAGTTAATTAATGTGATGAAACTTTTATGCGATCTTAGCGGACATTGTACATTTTTCGAAAAGTTCAGAATCAAATTAAATTGTTTTTTATTTCATCATTGCAATAATATCAGTTATTAAATACTTATTGAAGTAAATATGTTTTTTTCTTGTGTCACTTAACAAACAATTTAGAGAAAAAGAGTTAGTCCGACTAATACATAAGTACCACTGGCGTTAGTCAATACAGTGTGTATGTATTACCTTATCTCGGCGTACACCATCACTTAAGGTGAAGATACCTTCTAAATCAGTTATCAATCCTACATGATCAAATCATATATTTGATGATTTACTGATTGAAATGGCAAAACACCAATACGTTAAAGTTCCAATGCACTCCGGAAGTGAGGCATAAAGAGTGAGTCAAATGTATTTAAAACTCTCAAAAAGATTAAAACTATTACAGAGAGAAACTTTCAGGATAAACTATTGGTAGGTTACTCTTTTTTTCCGGTAAAAAAATGGAATTATAATCCCTTCTAGGACGCTTCCACATAACCATTTACAAAGTACTTTTACAGTGATCGAATCACCCCCAAAATTATTTAAATATAGTTCAATATAATGTTGTGCAATCCAGAGAAGCGTCATAGCACTTCATTCTTGTGGAATAATAGTGATCGCGCGTTCTGATGTCATGGTCACAAACCATTGTCAAGACAAGTGAGGGCAGGAACTGTGATAGGGGTCACAGATTATAACGAGTGACAATAGATTGTGAAATCATCACAGATGACAATATGTAATATGTGCAATGAAAGATGAAACAAACACAGGTTTGTGTACAAAATAACTGAAGTTAGAAAGTTGATTATTAGATTTTTTGAATAAATAAGTGTCATGAATTGAAAGTAATTGATAATTAATAATAAAATAAAATAATTAATATACTAATTGACATCCTACTTAAATTTTAGTTTAAATAGATGTTGTTTTGACTTTGAATTTTTTTTAACAGTTTAACTTTTTTTATTTTGTAACCCCTTTGGTTACAAATGTGGACAAACACTTAATATAATAGATTTTTCGTAGAATGCCATTCAATTTGTTACCAATCGAAAGAGAAATGTTCAATTGCTTGTTGTACGAGATAAAAAGCTTTGATCATTCAGTTTAATTTACCGTCAATAGTAAAATTATTCATATTTAGGGCAGTACTTTACATCAGCTGAGTTTGTTGTGACAGTTTTCATTACTTTTGTTATGTTTTGGATATGGTTTCACTGTAAACTATTTAAGTGTTTCAAGAAATATAGGTTTAAAGGTTATCATGATGTAATAGTTATTTTTGTATCATAATTTTTGTGAAGCTAATCAAGCGTACGGAACAAGCGACCTTTGCAAAATAATTAAGGAGAATTGAGTGATGGAGATGATTCAGTTTTTGATACTAACCAACAAATTGTACATTTTAGTATTCACCATAAAATTTTAACAAAATGGTAAAAAAAAACAAGATGGCTTGATGTCAAGAACAGTTCATATTAAACCACTTTGGAGTAATGCTCTATGGTAAAATTAGTGTTTCTATGATAAATTAATAATAGATTCTTCAAGACAAAATTGAAATCGTTATTAAAAATCTAACCAGGAGGTCGCTCCATAACGGTAAGTAAGCCACTCCTTCTGGTCCTCTGCTGGCCACTGGTCTGCGTCACAGGTTGTTGGGTGATCTTCCTCTGCGCTTCCTCAGAGCTTCCCATCGCCAAAGTATGTCTATGACAGCTTCCTCTACCTTGCATGTACCTACATACACCACAGACAGCGCACCTGCTAATATCATCATTAAGATGTTAGACATCAAACACTGAATACAACAACTAATGCCAAAACCTCAACCATTCCAGTTTGTGTATACTCTGCACTCCCGACCATCTGTGACAAAATCCACATAACCTCAACTAAGGGTCCAAGAGACTGTTACCTCTAATTCACTCTGTTCCTGCGCCATTGACACCATTTCCAATTAGTTTGAGTTGACCTACTGCTTTGGCACAGTGTTTCAGAGCAACGTTACTGTTCAAGTTATATAGTATGTTTTAACATATCTGATTTCATAAATCAGAAAAGTAAATAACACTTTAGATCCAATAGAGTCAAATTATAACTTTCTACCAAAAATCCAGTAAAACGTTTGCAAACGTTATTAGCCAGAAAGATTATGGCAACTGTGTTTTGGGACCCTGGGGGAGTGATAATGGTTGTGATAATTCGACCACGCAGCTGAACCGCTGACGTGAGTTGAGCAAATTTCCAAAATTAAGTTTATAGCCCGATATTTTAGGGTTTCGACCAACAATTTGGGAAATAGGTCTATTCACGACGGTGCTGAATAGCTGCAAAATGGTTCGCACGCCATTCCGCATATTGGGAGTATCTTCAATAACACAAAGCATTGCGTGCTTCGCACGCCATTCCACATATTGGGATTGTCTTCAATACACAATGCATTGCGTGCTTCGCACGCCATTCCACATATTGGGATTGTCTTCAATACAAAAAGCATTGCATGCTTCGCACGCCATTCCACATATTGGGATTGTCTTCAATACACAATGCATTGCGTGCTTCGCACGCCATTCCACATATTGGGATTGTCTTCAATACAAAAAGCATTGCGTGCTTCGCACGCCATTCCACATATTGGGATTGTCTTCAA
>JAGFPH010005029.1:15331-32494 GCA_018207615.1 Philaenus spumarius | reverse complement strand
CTTCAATACACAACGCATTGCGTGCTTCGCACGCCATTCCACATATTAGGATTGTCTTCAATACACAATGCATTGCGTGCTTCGCACGCCAAACTTCGTATTAGGGGTATTTTCAACACGCAAAGCATTGCGTGCTTCGCACGAAAGCCCCACGGTAGAATCCACCACATGGCTTTGAACCGGGTACTTCTATGGTATTTCACGTTTTGATCGATTTTGGGGGAACCAAGCGAGCTATAAGGTCGCGTAAAAAAACAAAATGTGCAGAATAACATCTTACATTTATATTTTAAGAAAAAACTCTAAAAAATATTCATTCTCTTAGTAAAAATCTCAAAAAATAGTTACTTCCGGTCAAAAAACTTACTTCCGGTTGTTGGATTTTTTTGGCTAACGAACTCGTCCGAGCCACTTACACAACCAACACGTGTACCAAATTTGAACCAAATCGGACTTAAAATGCGGCCGCTAGAGTGCGAACACATATATACATATATATATATATATATATATATGTCAGCCAAAAAGATTATGGCAACTATGTTTTGGGACGCTGTAAGGTGTGCTCCTGGTTGATTTCCTTGAACTTAGCTTAACAATTAACTCAGAAAGGTATTGTGATACATTGGCAAAACTGAGCTCAAAAGTGTTGTTTTCCATGACAACGCCCGGTTCACCCAAGGCGTACTGTACCCAAGGGCTCTTGGATGGTTGTGGATGGACGGTATTTGATCACCTACCATACAGTCCGGTACTGGGGCCGAGCGATTACCATCTCTCTGCGATCATAAGACCTGGCTCGCAACACACAGCTTTGACAGTGACGGAATTGAAAAGCGACTATGTATTGTACAAAAATAGTTTAAGATTGTCCCTTTAAAATGTAGGCATATAATACAGTTTCTTTTCTTTTATATATTTTTATTTTCTCCCCCTATACCATAGTATATGGAGAAAGTATTGTATTTGTCAAAATTTTCGAGTTTGAGTTTTTGGTGGAAATATCCGTTTTGGGTCCCCCTGAAACTAAAAAAGTGGTTTTCGGAGTGATGTCTGTGTGTGTGTGTGGATGTTATCAGACCTAGAGCCTAAACCAGTCGTCCAATTTTGATGAAATTTGGTATGGAGGTACTAATCCACGGTATCTCCAGGCGTTTTTTCATTTTTGTGAATTTTTTTATTTTTAAGGGTAGTTTTTCCATAAAAACCCTTAAAATAACGGAAAAACCAACTTTTCTCAAAAACGGCTCTAACGATTTTGATTAAAATTTTATAGTTTATTAGGGACCTAAATTACTATAAACTATAAAATTTTAATCAAAATCGTTCGAGCCGTTTTTGAGAAAAGTTGGTTTTTCCGTTATTTTATGGATTTTTATGGGAAAATTACTCTTAAAAATTAAAAAATTGGTATTTTGAATTATTATTCTACTGATGAAAAGGTAAAGTATGTTATAGTACTTTTCGTTAAAGTTCTAAGGGAGAAAGTATGTGTCAGTTTCCTGATACCGTTTATTTATTTCAAAAAGTAAGTTACTTTATGGACAGCCCTCGTATTTTAAGAAAACACTAACATAACTAACTCAATTGATACGTTCATTGTTAATCTCTTCTGCATATCACTCGTAGAGTCTCAAGTTAATGCAAAATAAAGCAGTTTTCCATTATTTCTTGAAGTTCAATGGTTGAATCATTAATGTCTTACGAGATAGTCATTTGTTTAACAGTAAATCTTTTTTACACTTTGCCAAAAATTTCAAGTTTTTTTACAGTAAATAGACACGGTTAGGTTCCTTGGGCATGTTTTTGATATGCTTAGACTCAGAACAGGTGTTAACAGCAGTATGACTATATGTAAAGTAAATAGCCGTCTGCTATTATGAAGGTCAAATTACTCTTTCTTGTTTTAGTTTTTTCTGTCACAAATTACAGACAATCGGACGTGCAGTGTAGGTATACATTTATAATCTTTTAATCTGTGTTTAGGTTAAGATTTTAACATATGCCTAATTCTCTAGGGTTATGTTTGCCAATTATAAAATTTGTCAACTTCAGTATTTTCACTTGATAACAAGAGTTCATATTTACTCTTGAAGCACTGTGTGTCATATTTTAAAAACACAAATAGTGGCCAATGTAGAAATAAGCAATGGAAAAATACAAGATGACACTAAAAGAATGCATATTTTTCAAACAAGTGCAGCTTTGTTGGTTTTTAATATAAAAAAAATGTATTGCAACCAAAACAAAGATGTAATAATTGCAGATTTTATAAATATACATTGACTAGCAGCTGACCCGTATGGCGTTGCCCGTGGTGGTTGGTATTTTCAATCTTTTTAACGTAATTGTATTCTTTTTAAGTGTTCAGTCAGTGAGTGGTATTTGGCTTTTATATATATAGATCTTAAATAATAAAAGCACTACTGACATAATAATAAAAGATCTGAAATTATGATTTTAGTAACTTTGATCCCCCAAACCCGTCCTAAAATTTTTCTTACTTTTCTTAGTGATAGTGAGCACCTATGGCCCTAGAGGAAGCTACATACCAAATTTCATTCCAATCCGTTCGGTAGTTTTGAAGAAATCGTGATTTAATAACTTTGATCCCCCAAACCCCCCCTAAAATCTCGAATTTTTTGACTCCCTTTTTAAGTGTTCACTTAAGGCCCTAGAGGAAGCTACATACCAAATTTCATTCCAATCCGTTTGGTAGTTTTGAAGTAATCGTTATTTATCCCCACAAACCCCCCCCTAAAATTTCGATTTTTTTCAAACCCTTTCTTAGTAAGCACCTATGGCCCTAGAGGAAGCTACATACCAAATTTAATTCCAATCCGTTTGGTAGTTTTGAAGAAATCGTTTTTTAATAACTTTGATCCCCCAAACCCCCCTAAAATTTTGATTTTTTTCAAACCCTTTCTTAGTGAGCCACCTATGGCCCTAGAGGAAGCTACATACCAAATTTCATTTCAATCCGTTTGGTAGTTTTTGAGAAATCGTGATGAGTGAGTGGTATTTCGCTTTTATATATATAGATTACCACAGAAAGCTTGTTTTGCGGTTCTAAAGAAAGAAACACTTTTTTAATTCTTACTGGACCTTATGATTTCCACCCATATTCAATTCAAAAACCAAAGATACAAGGCTGGCTAAGTTAAAGTAGATTATAACAGAAAGATGTCGTCAATTTTGCTGCACACACTTCTCTTTGAGAACGGCAACTTTCAGCTCGTCTAATGTTCAAGGTTTTCAAACATAATTTTTGATTTCTAGAACGCCTAAAGAAAAAAAATCAGATAGATAAACCTGGTGAGCATTGGGACTGAAGGAAATCGCCAAAATGTGAGTTACGTATGGAGGAAACATTTGTTGAACAACTATTATGGAAGGTCTTGATTTTTGGCATCTGGTTCTATTTTGTTGGGAGGCGAATTTATAGCCTAGGGGTACCTGACTTCAAAACTCAAGATGCCCGGACCAAATATGAACGAAGACCACGATATTTGTATAGTTGGAAATAAAACAGTTCATCTCAGCAAATAATGGCCAATAAAAATTTTTCACTTTAAAACCAAAAATAAAATCTATCTTGTTCAAACCACTTTCTTCCATGTTGGCCTGTGCATTTCAAAGTTGTGGACGTAAAAAATAGTGTAGCAAGTCAATGTAGCATCCTGAAATTTCTGTTACTGTAACACCTTCTTGAGGAAAGTCGGAGCAAAAGACCCCATTTCGGAAAAGCTACAACAAACCGTAACCTCAGTACTGCGGATAAATCTCTGTTATAACTTTCATTCATTCTCTGCTGCCAAAAAACAATAGTTCTTCTGCTTATTGACATAACTGTCCAAATATAAATACACTCAACATGAACATTACATATGATCAGAAAGAATAATTTAAAGTATTCTTTCACAAAACAGTTTGTGTTGGACATAACCACCTTAATTTAAAGCCTTTAGTTGAATGAAATTTCAAATCATTGTGAATCATGGGTGGATCTAGCCGGTTTTCAAGGAGGGGACTGTCTCCTAATGGGGGGGGGGGGGGTAATAGAATCATTTTGTTGGAATACAGTGCTTGAAAACGTCTTTTAAGACTATTTCATGAGCATCGATTTTGAATAGAGATTAAGGATTATATGCTTTTCCCAAAAATGGAATTTCATTGTAACAAATTGTAGAGAATAAATCATAAAATTAAACTGTATAGGTACTTGAAAATTTTAAATGGCCTTATTAGAACAACTAAATAAAAATCTGACAAACCTAAAGTGTACAGTTCCAGCCTGACGGGATAGGTAACGGCTTAACGTGCCTAGGGCGTTGAAAATGTACATATTTCACGGAAGTACACAAATAGCCTCGGAACACTAAACCAGGTTTTCCTAATATCAAACGAAAATATAGATAACTTGCACTTCAAATAGATATAAAAATCATTATACAATTACATCGAATGCAAAATGTGTTTCCTCATTGGTTAAAAAACTGTCCAATTGCAAGGGTTTACAGAAAACTTCATATCTAAGAAACTATAAATGTGACGAATGATTGGAAGATCGTGGTAGAAAGTTCAAATCTTGACGAACCCATAGGTGTCCTTATCTTCTTCTAAAACCAAGCCTGTCTAACGGTTATGCGCCTTTAAAAAGTGACGAGTTTGAGTCATTTGCTTGCGCTTTCTCGCGCGCGGCATCAGTTGATTTAGACTACAATATTAAAACGATGATTACAATGTTAATATACGTTTTAGAAGTAATTTGTAGATACAAAAATTAAAGTTCAAAACATTTCCTTTTCAATGGTTTTTGTTTTATTGAGATTGGTTAATATTTAATGGGTGAAATATTCGATACAAGTTATGTTGTTTGAGACTACTCAATAAACAAAACAAAAATATAGTAACCCAAAGGGGGGGGGGGGCTGCAGCCCCCACAGCCCCCCTGGATCCGCCAATATTGTGAATGAAATGTCGAGAGCACAAATCCCAGTGTAGCACTGAGGGACTGAACCGAACTTTTCATGTTTTTAATATTTTCTACGGACTGACCAGTACTGGAACGACTAATTGATTGCTTTTTCATAACTGATTCAACTGTGGCAGGAACTTCAACTCAATGAAGTGTTGTAGACAAAAAATAAATATTGGACAGTAAAAATAACCATTTGTAAAAAATTACTCGCTGGAAAAAGTATTCCTCAATGTTGCATTACACCACAGTTTCTAAAACTGAACAGTCTAAGATACTCTCAAGCAGTGTGACATCGATAGATCAGCCCTAACCCAACCTCTATCTATAACAAAAACATGCATTCTTTTGGCACCACCTTGTATATTAATCCACGATTAGAAACCAACAGAAAATGGAAATGTGTAGTAAACATAAAATATCAAAATGCAATATTTAGTTAACAAATTGGCAAACTCTTTGACAACACCTAAACTAAATTTACCTTGCAACAGCGTACATATCGGGCGACATGTCTTCAAGAGTCGTATCTTCTACATCGTTGGTATAATTCATGGAGCATGTATCGCTCGTAGTGGTCGCACTGATGGGTTGAGAACGTTGGGCTAGAGCAGGACTACCGGGTTGTAACTGCACAATACAGAAACAGATTTAACAAAATGTCAGAGTACAGTATTTGTTTTAAAGTGCTTAAACACCTACTGAGATGCTACTGCCTTGAACTCATTGTTTCCTCAGGTTTAGTGTTGACTTTATGTGTAATTGATTGTGTTAAAAAGTACTTTGTTGACAAGATATTGCTGTGTTGCATTCAATTATATTGGGTAGTATGTACTGTCCAATTTTATTAGGTTATTGTTGTTCAGAAATGTGACATATGCGATCTGTGTAAAGAGGAAACCACAGTCAAGAATTTATATACATATAAAAGGGATACAAAGAATGAAGGGTCTAGTAAAATAAGAGACGCAAGATCTGAGTAAATTGCATTATATAAAAATAAATAAATCAATGACGCAAAACAAATAAATTCTAATAACTTCAATAAATAGATAAAAAGCAGACTTTAATATGTTAAAACTAAAAGCAGGCTTAAATTTTAATAAATAAGAAAATACATTGCTAAACAAAAGTGCGTTATATACTTGTGTGAAATTGAAACATTGGTAAAAAGAACAGTGCGTATTAAAATAAAATGTAACAGTATGAATTTAAAAAAAAAAAAAATAATAAAGAAATCACATAATGAACACTTATAATATATTTAACATCTTATATATAAAATTCTCGTGTCAAATGTCACAATGTTCGTTCCCGTACTCCTCCGAAACGGCTTGACCGATTCTCATGAAATTTTGTGAGTATATTGAGTAGGTCTGAGAATCGGCTAACATCTATTTTTCATACCCCTTAGTGATAAGGGCTACGCCCCAGTGGCCCTCAAAGTTTCAATGTTAATCTTATGGAAGTTCAATCTTAAGGAAGAAGAAGAAAGATTTCTTTTGATTTTATCATGGGCACAAAACAGCTGTTCGTATTAAAAGCTTAAAACAGCTGATTTTGATCAAAAACTGAATATAATTTTAGGTTAGGCCTACAATGGACTTTTTTTTTTTTTTTTTTACAATGAACTAAAACACTTGGGCTAATTATTAGTATCAGGTTGATTTGTCTATAGCCGGGTCGGGCCAGAAGTGGTGGGGGGGGTTGGGGTTGGGGTTGGGGGGGGGAAGAATAAATTATAATAACTTAAAAATAATGTTTGCCTTTTGTTATTTATATATTCCCTCATCGTTCACAGCGCTCCATGCCTATTTCACGCATATACCACATTCTTAAACACTTACAATAATTAAGCTATTTTTTGTCTACACTAGAAATTACTTGAAAATTATTTATATGGCAAAACAACGTTTCACGGGTCAGCTGGTAATTCATAAAAGAACAGTATAACCTAATCAAACATATCACAGGTGTTTGCAATAAGTGAAAGGAGAAAACAAAATTGATATGGTTAGCGGTGCTAACTAAGCAGCGATGAAAAGTAGAAAAGGCGGTGTACGGGTTCACCTGGCAAGAAGTATGGCGACTGTTGGTTTATCTTAATGTGGAGGTCCACAAAGTTATTGTAAAAAAGGTGTACTTTTACAAAGTTTCATTGATTTTTATAGCCCAAGGGTTAGATTATGTGTATATACAAAAGTTGTACAAATAATCAGTGATTTTCGTCAAGTTATTATGAAGATTGGAGTAGATAAAGATTTTGGTACCACGAGGTCAACGTTTGTGAATTGTGCATTGGATTAAGTGTGATATGTGAATAGATGACTGTTACTTGGGCCCATCGTATATATGCACAAGTATTAGAACTTAAATTAATACAAAAAACTTTTTCAAATGAAACATTTAGATAGGATTTTATAAATTAAATAACTTCATATTTTGTGTATTAAATCTTTTTTTTCCGCTTTTAAAGTTTTGAAATTTAAAATTTAATTTAAACTAAATTGCGTCTCATTTTGTTAAAATTTTAAGTTGTATGTTAAAGATCATAAAATTATGTTTTCTGTTACATGTAGATAAATTTCTTCTGTACGAATATCAAAAATATGGCGGAGTAAAGTAATTAGTTGTTTGCCACAATGTCGTGAATTTCATTATTTGCCATGTACTTCTGCAGCTTAATGAAACACACCCTGGATAATTAAAGTAAATTTTAGTATAATGAATGATATGCAAATTTCAGAAAACATGACGCATATGAGACCATATTGGCGAGAGAGGTGTTTGCCGCGCATGGTGCAAAGTTGTGCAACATATACTTTGTGCTATTACGTAGGTGGGCAGTATAAAGCAATGTAGTCACAGATGACGTCATAGTGAATAGGTGAATTATAGGTGAACTGATAGAATACTAAAAGTAAACAAGTAAGTTTTAAGGTTAAGTAAATGTTTGTTTTGATTTTTAAAGTACAGTAAATTAATTAAAGAGTGTTTTTTATTGAAGTGTTTTTTAAATAATAAAGTGAGTAATAATTAAAGGATAGTTCACATATAATCTTTTTATTAAATTAAATAATTTTTTTATTGAACTTAGAATTTTTTTTCGACTTCCAAATTTTTTTTCATTTTTATAACGCCTAACGTTAGGAAATTATATGCATTAAAATTGAATGTGTAGTAACCACTGCTCCAAAAATAAATTACTAAGATATCTTTAAAAAAATCTGTAGAACAGTGTAACACAATTAACACCAGGGATGATACTCGTCTCAAATCGCAGAAACAGCAAGTGGGTTTAGTCTGTTGATTTCTGATCATATAACCTCTGGGATTGTGAACCAATGGGGTTACAAAGGGTTTAACGTGAAGCTTCAAAATAAAAGAACTACATATGTTTTCATACGTAAAATCTTCGGCGGGTCCCATCAAAGTCGCTAGAGGAGGGGGGGTTCCACTACACGCAACACTGCTAACTCTTGTAACATCTCCAGCTTCCCAAAGTACAATAATAATATAGAATAGGACCATAAGTCAATTTTAATTCGAGAGAGCATTTTTATTTTTTGAATTTAATTTAATTTACATTGCAAATGTTTTTAGAAAGAGAGCGTAATAATTAGAAGCATTTTTAACGTAAAGGAAATAGACTAAAAGGGCAGACAAAATTAAAAATCAATTTCAGTATTAATTTGAATAAAGTAAAAGGCAGACAATTATTAAAATCAATTATTATATTCAATTTAAATGTGGAGTGTGAGAAAATGGACAGTTTATGCACTGACTTCAACTCGCGGAAACTATACGAGTTTTGAGACGCAGTTGGACAAAGAAGCGTCTTAACGTCTAGATGAGATAAGAAGCAAACACCTGCAGGCGAGTTCCAGGAAAAATGGTCTTTTTCACATGCAAGATCCAGAAGAAACGCTTGGGTTAGCAACCAAACGAATCTGATGCAACATCTAGCATCCATGTGTCGTGAGACGTTCCTGATTGGTGTAGAGAAAAAGGACACCAAATTAAGGTAGCGGTGGGAGAATAACACTGGCATCACTTCTCATCGAGACGTCAAATTAGTAAGACGTGTGTTTTACTCAGTAAGTAATTTTGTCTTAAAATGTGAATATTTTACACGACAGTGATGTATAGAAGAACTGATTTAAATTTTTACGAAAGTTAATAATTATCATCGACAATGGTATGTATTGCGATCGGCGAACTTTTCAAGTTTTTTAAATAATGTAACTGTAAATCGGACAATGAAATAGACTACAACAGTGTTGCGCGTGCGAGTGGTTTTTTTTCTTTTTTTAAATTAATAAGTTTGTGTGTCTGCCTTTTCGTAAGTATGTACAGTGCACTTAAAATCTTTTTCATTTATAAGTCACCAGCTCTCTTTGAAATTTTGTAGCCTATAACTTGTATTATATTTGTCTGTATTTAAATTGTTCTTTGCTATATATATGATATTAATAAATGTCAAAGGTCATTTCTAGATTGTCTATTTTGTTTGGCCTAATCTAATCCTCTTCACAATTTTTCAATCAGGTCATAGAATTCACAACCCGAGATAAAATAAAATTAAAGTAGAGTCTTGCAGCAACTACATCAAATCAAATTTAATTATTATATTTTTTTTGTAAGCAGAGTATCTTACACTCTCCCACCCCTCCTATGAAACAATTCACACGGTATGCAATGTCAGTTGTGTGGTGTGTGAAACTAAACCCTTAACCTTGATAGGAAAGTGTTCGAACACTACAAAAGCGCGGTGGGACTTAATGTATAGCCTGGCCAGACATTTATGTAGTTGTGATCAGACAGTTGCCCCCCTCCACAGTAATGTTAACACTTTAAAATTGTTGGGTGTTTCTTAATACAGTAAGTTAATGTTTTAATACTTACTGCAATTTTAGTGTTTTTAATACACATTACTCATTAAAACTTTACACATTAACCAATGTTACATAATTTTTAATTGTAGGTGAATTATTGGAACCCTACTGTACATTAAAAGAAAAGTATAGTATTTTTCTTTTTAATAATGAATAATGTTGCCAATAATAGCAATTCTGCATAGTTGTTTGTCCTTTCACTTAAGGTAACAAAAATACGATTTCATGTTGGCATCTTTATAACGTCACTCAGACGCAGCGTCAAATTTTGTTCAGTCCCTTCGTTGACAATATAACCAAGTTAAACTGTAGTTGGAGATATGATCTAAGTTTGAATACAAAAAAAATTTCAGCTTTAGCAGGGTCCTTACAGAATATTGGTAATTCATTTTCCAGATGGTTTTTCCCCAACCCACCGCATATTTGTTTCACTACAACATGTGCAACATTACAATTTCGTAAGAATTTCTACTGCAAACATTTTTGCCTTCTCTTTAGCCATACTCTTTACACAACCACAAAAAGAAGAAAATAAAGTACTACATTACCCCAGTACAAATAGATTTAATTTAAAATAAGCACTGATTGAAATGTGCTACGTGTAAGTTAACTTTTTATCATCAGTTTCTAGTGTTGATGATATGAAAAATTTCTTAAGACTCTAGTACTAAATATTGAGAGGAAACAGTACATGTTAATTTTTCAGTGTTTAAATTCCCCGAGTCCATTTAACTTAACTTATACCACAATTTCTATAGTGAGGAGCCTCGCTCAATCCTAAATTTCAGGTTTTAGATTTTACCAGAAAAAACTAGGCATACTTGGGATTTTTACAGCATTTTAAAAGTAGACCACTTTTAACATACTGCTGGTGATTTTCTCAATAATAAAAAAAAAAAAACTGCTTCAACAGGCTGGAGCAAAGAAAGACTTCTCATTGTCTGCATCACCAATGTGCTAAGATAGTTTTTGGCTCAATGACATGAAACAATTTTCCTGGATATTTCTAATTTCCCTGACCGTAGAAACCCTGTTAAAAGCCTTTCGATCTGATATCCCACTCAACCTACATTGACATTAGACATATTTGGATACACCTTTTTAATTTTCCCTAAATTGCAAATTTGTTTAATGTTGGAGAACTCGTGGAAAAGTGTCCAAGTTTTAAGTTAGACATTGTTTGAAAGCGTATACCATGATTGATACAATTTTGCTTTATGATTTAAATACAAAAAAACTAAATTGTTGATATTTAGGGCATATTAGAGGTCATAAGTAACAATTATATTGTATTTAAAAGGAATTAACCCAAACAAAAAGACGCAGTCAAAGTTCTAGTATATTTCTTATACAATTGAAAAATATATTTACCAATTGCAGCTCTTCCTGACTTCCAGGTTGACTGACTGCTCGTTGAGAGTAGCTTTGGAGATTAGCTCCGCCGTCCGATGCTCGTCTTCCAAATCCACCCACTAAAACCACAAAACTAAATTTAAAAGGAGTTAAGATTTAATTTAAATATTTGTAAAACTATAGTGTTCATATAGACAGAGTTTATCTGTTTTACTTCGTTAATTCACAATTAATAATATGTGCTTTAATATTACGTATAATTATTTACTTCCATTATTCAAGCGCTAAAGCGCAAAGTTTCAATCACTAAAAAGATTGTAAATTTCTTTCAGTATTTATACGATTTGAAAAACAATTGAATTTTCAGCCTTAGTACAAAATTGGTCGTGTCACCACAAGAAAAAGCACAGTGTGTATTAATGGCTAGCATAATCAAAATATGTGGCTGCCAATGCAATGAAATTTCACACAAGATTGTCATAGAAGTTCTCTGTGTGAAAAAGCATATGTAAATGGAATTAACAATGTTTGAAATATGGAAGTACATATTTTAATTATTTCTTAAATATTAATTTTTCAACTTTATTATGCTCATACACTATTTTAACAAGTTCAGTGCTTTAGTTATCATAAAGTACCATATACCTGGCGAGCGATGCTGCGTAACCCGCTAGGGGTGAACTAACCTACACTCTACAATTCTGAAATACACAGTTTTGAAGAAGATAAAAATTCTACTTAATAATTTTTTACAAAGGATAATTATATACTAATGCAAAAGGATTAAATAAAACAGCAAATACTTTAATAGCATTTATTTCATAAAAAGAGTGTAAAAGATAAAAAAATTATCACAAAAAAATATAAACTAAAAAAATTACTATATATTATATTGGTTTTGTTTTTGAAATTTAAATTAGATTCTTGGTGAAATATAATAGTTTAAAATAATAAAAAAGGAGTATTTTACTATATATAGTGTGTATTTTACTATATATAATTAACATAAAAATCTCTAGTTAAGGAATCAAAAAGATGATAAAACGTAAAATTTTCAGGTAATTATGAATAAAAAAAAATTAAATTTATAAATTTAAATAAGTTTTTATTATATATTTTACAATCTTGATAACTTAAGTTTACAAATATTACTTTACCTAAGAAATTTCAAAAAAGTTCAGACGTTGATAAACAATCAAATAGAAACTTTGAACCGGAATCAAAAGTTATCAAATGAACGCAAAAGTCTTTCCGAGAGAGCAACACCGCTGCGTGTTCGATAAGTCTAAAGGTTGTCTCACCCTATTTGCTGTTCACACAACCAATAACGCTTAACTTGCGTCCCCCGCCAAATAGAAGGCAGCCCCAAAGAAGCGTATATGTTGAATCTTCCGCGCAGAACATGTTAAGTATAGATTAAACATATTTTGTTTCTACACATGTGTTTTTAATTTACTCATCGACTTATTTTATAATTCATTTCATTAAATCAGGACATTTAATTAATATAAACATCTGAAAATTCAGATTGGGTCGGATTATTCTACTTAGTAATATGGTCTATGTATCATACGTACTTAATCTTATGGTTAGTTTCAACAAGGTTCGTCAACTCATTTAACAAATCTGAAATCCTAAACTAATCATTAACACGAAAATTATGTTCCATCAGCACTCAAACAAAATTTTAAACATGTTTAAATGCTGACATGTCAATGTTGACAGGCTGTTAAATTCTAATCTTTAAAGTTAGTAAAACGCTCATACCTTACATTAGGGATGTGTCGATAACAGATTTTTCGATTCTCGATTCCTAAAAAAAACAACAGCGAAAAAAAAAAAATAAAATGACGAATGTCCGCAAAGAATACGATGTCCGAATATTATTAGCGCAAATTTAAAAAAACGCCCGCGTTAAAAATAATTTAAGTACAACAGTAAATGCCCGCAAAAAATCAATGCCCGAATATAATTAGTACCAATTTAATGAACTACCATTGGTGAAATGTTATTAAAAATAAAATGACGAATGTCCGCAAAAGAATACGTCGTCCGAATATTATTAGCGCTAATTTTATAAAACGCGGCATTCAAACACAATTTAATATACAACAGCTTATGTATGAAAATTTGATTCGACGGCGTCAGTTTAGTTCCGCCGAAGTCTGAACAACTTGTTAGAACAAAATACTGTAATATCAAGTTAATAACGCTGTGTGTAAATACAGTATTCAGTTTTAGTGCAGTGTTTCATTCATTTTTTTTATTAAATTTAAATATTTTTGTTTTAGTTACCGCATTAGTTAATAGTAGAGCGTCGATTTGTTCGGGTAATTAAATTGTGTAGGCCTAATTACTTACGAAGGGCGGGCTCGGCTGACTCAACAGCGGCCGCTGTTCCGTTGAGCGCACAAACTCCCTGAAATCTACAACTCGGCTGATTATGCGAGTAAAAACCTTTAAATTCGGAATTACGTGCACGACGTGCAGTACTGTAATGTACTTATTTATTTACAGTACATTTCCGCTTTCGAATAATCGACACTATACTGAATTAACATATTAATTTGATTAAGTTTAGTTAGTTGAGGATATGTGGAAACTTAACCGGAGTAGGCTAGTCTTTTCAGCAATGGCATCGAAAGTGTGGCAAAATATTATAATAGACGTTGAAAGTGATGGACTTTTGTCTGTAATTTAACTTAGCTGAATACTTGTATTTAATTATCTGTACATAACATACTTAATCATTTCAGTATTTAAATTAAATCTTATACTTTACTCTTAAATTCTTGTTAAATTCCTTGAATAATAAATAGAACCGATTTGACTCTAGAACCGGGAACCGAAAAAAAAATGGAACCGACCCATCTCTAAATAAAAAGTAAAACAAAGGAATTCCGTCGGGACTCCCATAAAAATCATAAATCACGGGTAACGTAAGTCCCAACAAGTTTTACCCGATTTCAAACAAATAAAATTATTACTTTAAAGTTTAAATACTTTTGTTACCGATCTATAAAATGTGATATTTTTCTTCACAGTGGACACCCTAATTCTATAGACACGATAACAAACGAATCAATAAGTGATCGACCTTGAGCCTACTCTAGACTTCTTGTGTACAAATAACAGCCTATGCATGAATAAAAATAAAACAAGAAGCGTTTACTTAAGAAAGGAAACAATTGCCTACAACATTTAACTGGGGAAAATGTCTACTTACATAAAATTTTTAATGTTTTACATTTTCTCTACTGATATTTATTGTTAAATGCTGAATTGAGTTGATTGCAAATACCGGAGATTACATTCACGGAGTCTATACGAGAACGGGCAGTTCTGACAACTGAGTATCTCTTGGTATCGGTAATCGGTAATTGGTATCGAGTTTCGGCTATCGATTCCCGATACCGATACCAAAGCTAAAGTATCGGTGGTACAACCCATCCCTACTTTACACAAATGGTAAAAAATTAACCTCACAACATACCTGCTCCCAATACTGGCGGAGGTTTCAATAGATGCTGATCTTTGATGGTAAAATTATGTGGAGGTTGATATTGTACTAATGGAATGTTCTGAGGTAAGTTTGTGTTAGGCAGAATGTTCAGCTGTTGGACACCCTGCTTCATGTAGTGAGCCTCTCTCACCTGAAATTATTAACAACATATGTAGGCTTACATTCTCAAGGACGGGTTTTAGAGATTTTATAACTCTTATTATATAGCTCTTAGTTCAAATATATACTTAATAACTAAAAATTATAAAAATAAAACATTTGTTAAAAGAATTTACTTTTACAAGTTGGCAACAATAAATTGGTTATGTAAAGCTTATTATAAAAACTAAAGTTCATTTAGAGGAATTATAATTATTTTCAAATATAACTATATTGATAAGAATACATATTGATTCTACTATTTGAATTTTAATGTTTATTGAACTACAGGTTCACTTTAAGCAACGGTTTTAACTTTAAAGATACCGTTCCATAAACTGTTATAACACGTTCGCTACCGAGGGTCGCACTGTTTTTCGCCACAGACTGTTGTGACATTCGCTACAGACCACGAGTATGATTTTGATCAAATGAGTTAATATATTTTTTAATAACCTAAAAGGTACGTCAAGCAATGCCTATTTGTTTTTTTTTTGTTTTCAGCGTTTTTGAAGTCGTCGCATATATACGATGTTCAGTCTATGTCAAGAAACATAGTAAGACTGCGAAGCAAGACTTTTTGATAGACTCTGAAGCAATGTTAGTAAAACAAAGTGTTTTGACCAAAGTTGCACAACCAATAAAAATTAAGTGAAATACAAAAGCGGAAAATCCCAGGAATTGTTACGCGAGATAGGGGGAAAAAGATTCCTGAGATCTTTGCGTCTTCGCATTCCCACAAAATAAAAAGGCGGGAAAACAACCCAGAATTAAGGCGTGAGAAAGGGGGTAATTTTCACAGGAACTTAACGTCTTTACGTTCCACGATCAAAATCGTCAAAGTTACAGACCAAGCACCGCATATGAGCGACAGACCTTCTTATATACTGATACCAATAAATCAGGTCTTTAAAATAAACTAGTACTTCAAAATTAGCAGTTAAATAACACTGCCACAAATATGCGACGTCAGTCTATGTCAATTAAACCAGGCGTCGCACATTTGTGGCAGCAGTCTGCGGATAGAAACCGGCCATCTCATATATGCGACGCTAGTGTATGCGTACCAAAAATGTTTTGGTAGCGAACATGTTAAATTGTAGAAATTACTGATTTGTCCTAACCTATGAAACCATCTGTTTAGCTACAGACAGGCAAACAATAGTCTCGTATAATAAGCTTTGAATGTTTTGATGACTCCCTGGTCCATCGGTTGGAGCAAGCTGGTAGTATTTGGTGGTAAAAATACAACTTTCACACGTGGGTCGAAATTAGTTAAAGTAGCAGAAGGATGATCTGGAGCGTTGTCGACTAATAGCATCACTTTAAATGGGATTTGTTTAGATTGGCAATAAAGTTCGACTTCAGGTATGAAGTGATGACCCAACCAGTCCTCAAAAAGTGAAGCTGTCACCCAAGCTTTAAGGATGCTCGAGGAGGAATTGCGTAACTCCGGATTCGCGTAAGACGGGGTAGCGTAGGTCGGGGTATTACTGTATTTATCATAAAAACTATTTTTCATTATTAAAAAGAAAGTATAAAAAACTTGTATTTTAATATGAGCAAAAAAAATTAGCATTTTGGTACCAAAAAGTAGTAAACTTAATAAACCGTTTAGGGGTTAAGCTGCCTTGTGAAACTATGGTCGGTAAGACTCAAATAAGTTAATTGTAAAATTTTACTGCATATTGTATTTGTGTTTTTTCTTAATTGTGAACACTGTATTTTGTAATAGTATTTTTTCTTGACGATACTAACTTTCACTGTGACATTTTGATTAAAGAATATAAGGTACTAGCTGACCAGTACGGCGTTGCCCGTGATGGTTGGTATTTTCAGTCTTTTTAACGTAATTGTATTCTTTTTTATATGTTCAGTCAGTGAGTGGTATTTGGCTTATATATATATAGATCTTAAATAATAAAAGCACTATTGTCATAATATTAAAAGACCTGAAATTATGATTTTAGTAACTTTGATCACCCCAAACCCCTCCTAGATTTCAAAATTTTTCATACCCTTTCTTAGCGAGCGAATATGGCCCTAGAGGAAGCTACATACCAAATTTCATTCCAATCTGTTCGATAATTTTGGAGAAATCGTGATTTAGTAATTTTTACCACCCAAGCCCCCCTAAAATTTCCAATTTTTAAAACCCATTTTTAGTGAACTCTTATGGCCCTAGAAGAAGCTACATACCAAATTTAATTCCAATCCGTTCAGTAGTTTTGAAGAAATCATGATTTAATAACTTTGATCCCCCCACACCCCCCCCC
>JAGFPH010005028.1:63922-89495 GCA_018207615.1 Philaenus spumarius | reverse complement strand
CCAAAAACTATTGCTACTTACAACATCCTGCGCAGTTAGATCCACCCTCTCCCTTTCCCCCGTGTTTAGTTGAACCCCTCTCCACTGGAGCAGTAGTGTAACACACGCAGCTCTCCGCTCTTGGGCTGAGAAGGTTTTGTGCGCACCCAGTTGGCATGCTGCCAGCAATACGGTCTCGTTGCAGCCATTTTTTTTGTTAGGATTTCCACCAAGGTCATTCAAAAATGTCCTAAAAACAAAACGGCTTCAATAAAAAGACAATCTTAAATAAACAAGTAGTAATGTGGAAACAAGAAACATGGAATTATTGTCAAGAATCGTTCACGTCCGTATAGCGTGTAGACATGTCCAACACTCATGTTTCGGGTTTTTAATAAATGTTTCGTGTTTGTGTTTTGTGTTTGTGTTAAATGTGCTGTGTTTATTTTAACAAAGTTCCAATGAACTGAACAGTGTATATATGATTTGATAATGATCTGAAAGAATAGATCGAAACCGGTCATCTGTGAAGGAAAGACAGAAAAAGGAATAGAACTTGACGTCTTTTCAATAAAGGTACATTATTAAACAGTTTTGTATCCTTTATTCAGTGACGACTGGTTTCGGAAAACTACTCTATACTTCCATTGTCAAGTCACAAATAACAAAAAGCACACCTAACATTAAATAAAACAAGACATGTCCAACATTAATAAATAAATAACACACGACACACTTCGAGCATGCTGGCCAGCCGTTCGTACGGAACTAACCTCCTCGTGATTGCTACCTCTACCCCGCCCCCACTTGTTTGTTGCTGAATAAAGGATACAGAACTGTTGACGGTACCTAAGGTATGTAATCTACATAACCGTTGAAATAAATAAAAACAATTAGATGTGCACAGCTTACACTAATTTTATACTGCCTCTATTTATTGTAGTACTTAGTTACACGGTTTTAATGGTTTACCTTATCTGACATCCTCTTTCAAGTGGTGTTAAAACGTTGCGGCTTCGAACAAAATTGTTTAAACAAACACAAACGCAATCAGAATAACCTAAACACACCTGAGAAGATGCTTCATTCCATGTTTGGCAGCGTAGTGTAAAGCGGTGTTGTGATGGTGGCTGTCTCCGTAACTAAGGTTAGGGTCCAGGTTTTTGCGCAATTCCGGTGAACTTTGGTATACCTGCAAGTGAGAATATTTGCTATAGGTGTTTCTGAAAGGGTTGCAGTGAAAAAGAGTATTTATTGGTACTAGTGTATTTATCTAAATACGCAAACCAGAACCGTTGCTCCCAAAAATTACCAAGAAAGAAAACATACCAAATGTTCAGCGATTTTGGTTAGGGTTAAAATTTAACTTAATAAATAACTGAATTCACTGGCGATACAAGTATGAATGAATTTCATATGTTATTAACATTTATTTGATGAATTAGTTTCACAAAAATGAAGATTTTACCATACCTCCCGAATATCTGAAATCGCATCAAAGACTACGGTGAAGTTTAGTTATAGGCCTATGTGTTGTATATATAGTAATTAAGTGATTACAATGTAACATTTACTTACTCTATATTCTTTCTCTATTCTGTTTTTAGTCTATGTCCATGTATTTGACAAGACCTCCTACTTATAATAGTTACAATAAGATGAAATGTGTACTATGTTTTTCCCCTGTATGTATGTGTTATTAATAAATCTGGTGGTAATAAACTACTGTGTTTAAGTTAAACGTGACTAATGATTTACTCAAATGATTATAACAGCAATATGAACTCTATCTTATGCAGATCCATATCATGTTTTTTTTTTGTCTCTTTTGAAAATAAGATTTCTTTTTTCTTATTATATATTGAACACTTCTTCATTCTACAGACATAAAACTAATTAACATCAACACCACCAATCTGTTATGAGAAATTATAATGTTTTGTTTTAAAGAGAAAACCTTTAACCCATGGACTTCACCCGGATTTGAACTGAGGGAGCTTGTGGTTTCTAATCAGATTTACCAGCTGTATTAACCCCTCAGCTACAAGCCTGCCAAGATTATAGATCAACTAACCTCTATAATTTGACAATTGTAACTAAGCATTAAAGGTCATTTGAATTTTGAGGAATTATTTCAATCATAGGTAGACTTTGAAGGAAGTACAACTTTTGTATTCTTTACCATGGTGCGTTCAACCCGGCATCCTATACCAACACAGTAAACACAACAATATTGTATTTACATATGCTGTTATTATCTTTAACTTAGCTACTATCCTTCATCCGATTGTTTTGACAGTTACACCATCCGATAGGGAATCAAGGGCTACAAAAAAGGCTACATTTTTTGTTAAATTGTATGGGTTTTGAGTAATTTAGGTTTGAAACTTTCAAACAGCCGCCATTTTGAAACGCATGATTGGATATAATCGCTAATTTTTCTTAAGATAGATCATTGTTAGGTTAAACTTCACGCCAAGTTTGAACTCAATCAGTCAAACATTTCTCCAGATATGAATTATTTTCTAAACAAAAACAAAAATAGACAGAAAACGGAGCATTTTTGGACCTATGTTTATTGGAACTTTTCATGTTATTTTGATGTGGGGAATCATGCCCTGAATTCTTGGACACCCTCTGTATATCAGGCTATTAATATATCAATACGAAATTCATCTTTTTATGTGCATAAAATAGATTAGTCATCACAGTCCATTTATTCAATTTGTTTTTATAAAAAACCATAGATTATAACTGACCTTTGTTCATTTAATACATTAAATCTCAGAAATGATTGATAATGTTCTTTGTTTAATGGCTTCATTGTTTATTTACAGTCTCAATCTAATCTCAACAAGTGTAAAGTGTAGAATTTTATCTGACACTTGTCTCAGACAATAACAAAAGCACAGCCTATTGTGCAACTGCAGTTCAAGCAGGTGGACTGTTAGTAAACATTAAATGCATCTTTTGCTACTTTCCATATCAAAAGATTACGACATGGATTCTAAGAAATAATTACTTTTTATTTTTGATTTTTAAGCATCCCCTAACCCTTAATTGGGAGTACGCTTATTCGTAACACTAGTAAAAAAACCCAGTGGAAAAACTTACAACAACAAAGTAAAATTAGTTTAAAGCACCTAACAGTTTATTTTTTACATCTTAAGCAGTTTAGAAACTTAATGCAGTTTGTAATTATTTAGTAAAAAGATTGCTGTTTTTATACTATTTTCTAAATAATACATTAAATTTCAGTAAAAAAATGCTCCTTTTCTGTTACAATAAGCTTAAACATTAGGCTTTTTTTAAAGCTTAAACAGTTCCTTACTTTTTTTTAAATATTTTACTGTTAATCTTTAAAATGATGCGGTGTTAAACGCACCACAGAATTTATTTTTGTGAAAAGTGGCCTTAAAAAGCAGTAAATTTTACAAAAAATAATCAAGAGATAAAAACATTTACTCCCTGATTTTCTTTCATTGCGCGATGCGAACGACAAAAAAATGAAAGGAAGAACTACTTGAAGAAATGCGAGCAGAAATTAGGTTTAATTGCATTGTTGTAAACGCTAAGGGGAGTGTCTAAAAGATTTATTAAGTATTGGTTTGTTTACCAATGTTCTGGGTGCTTTTTTTCAAATATTTCTCGAATTTTTTTCAACTATTATATTTGATTTGGAAAAGGGTTTTATTGTTTGTTTATTGATAATTTTGTTTAAAATCCACCATTTTAGCACGTCATTTTCTTCAAGGAATTGAAATAGCGACCATTTTGAATTGAAATGAGTGAAGGACATTGGTTGATTCATTTTACAAATTATGTTTTTATAACTCCAAGTACCATACAAAAGTTAAAATCTTTATCATTCACCGTTCAAAATTTTTTTTTAAATACAAAATGAAGGCTACATGGAAAACAAAGTATTTACACATAAACCTTTTTCTTTTAAGAGGGGATAAGCTCATGAAATGTTGGATCACGTTATAATGCTCTAATGTGTACAATTAGTAGCCTACATTGCTAATAAATACCTGCATAGCTGCAAACTCGTCTCCATGCTGTAAATACTTTTTGAACTTGGAAGATGAACTGCCCATAATGTAGGTATCAAACGGGTCAGCAGGCAGTGAAATGTCAAGATGTAGACCAAATGTTGATTATCAAATAGTTGTTTATTTCCATCATCATCATCACCTAGTCATTACACGCATTTTCTGGAAGCAACACCGTTTATTTTTTTCTTACAATTATTTTCAATCAAGATATTACACAGTAAAACGATGAATTATGAGTGGGAAAAAACAAAAATGAAAATCTTAATAAACAGTAAAATATCTAGAAGACTTTAAAAAAAATATGAAACTAGTAAAAGCCCTCGTCAGAAATCACAGGCAGATTAATTAGATACACATCAGAAATACATAATTTAAAAAATAGCCTACTATTTACAATCGACATACTTTATTTAGGCCTACTTAACTATGTTGACGTGGATTTTTAACTCGGTAAATGTGTACAATTATAAGGATTATTAAACCGTAGGCCTATTTGTTAATTTTTTATTTACAATTTTAAAGAAAGATAGAAATACTGCATTATCTTTTAATTGCTTTTTATTTCATATTGATAGATGAAAATGATTTAGAAGTTATTAATATTACAGCAAAGAAATTAATGTAATACGAAGACGTATAAATGTTTCCGAAGTTAAACGATTAGGTTATATATAATATCTTCTTTAAATTTGTATAAACGAATATAATGATGATAAAAGGTTGTACACATACACAGTTTACAACCTCAAAGCAAATCTTACAAGGTACTATAGCCTACATTAGTTCTTTATTTTAAGAAAATCAACTTCACAAGGCTTATTTATATTGATTGAAGTTGTAAACATAACCCCAAAGTATAATCGCTAGGTTTTTTTTTTTTGAGAAATCAGCTGTTATATTATAGGCCTATGTTACTCACGTATATATGTATGTACGGATGTACACTCTCTTTCATAGTAAAAAGTAATAAAATCATTGATAAACAATGTATGGCTACATGACAGAAGGTTAATGGATGAATCACAGGAGGGCTGGAAAGCGCAGTCATAAACTTCTAAGGCGGTTAAGCATTATATTTTGGTGAATGGAGTGGATATTTAAAAGACAGAATCATTAAACATTTTAAAATATTGTAACCGTATCGCCTCAGTGCTAAGAACCATAACACTAAAAAATTTTTGGCTATGGGTAAAAAATAGGAAAAACTAAATTATTTCATTATTAACTTTTTTGTTTTGGAATATTTTTATTTGTTAAGTGCTTATTTACTGCTTACCTTCCAAACTTCTTTTGAATAATTAGTTTGTACAAAATAAATTTTGTTTCTGAAATAATAACCTTTTAATCAATATATCCTAGTTTGTTGTAATAACATACTAATCTTATTTATATAACAATTCATGATAGCCTTAAACGTTTGATGAACCTATTGATATCTAGTTCTGGAGATCTTCTGGTCGATTTTTGTGGGGCGTGTTTGAAATGAAATAATATGTTTTGTCATTATTATCAAAAAAATAATTATATATATGTACCATTTTTATTTCATCGTTATATTAAGGGTACTTTTTTTTTCTTTTTGGTTTTAAGTTACAACTTTATTTATAACCTATTTCTGGAGATCTACAGGGCTGATTTTCATGGGGTTTGTTTTAAATGAAAGCAAGTGTAGTAATTTTAATAAAAAAATGACAAAATATAATTTTTATTTCATAGTTATATTTACAAGTGCATGTTTTGGGGTTTTATGTTACCGGTACCTATTGATACCTATATTTGGAAATCTACCGGGCGGATTTTATTAAGAAGTTCTTTAATCCTAGGAATGTTGTATTTTTACAAACTTAGTAATACAATTAAAAAATAATATATATATTAGGCTGTAGCGATATGAATATAAAAAAGACAAAAGACTTAGAACATTAAAAAAAGTATAAGGGGTTTCTCAACTTTAAACTAACTTATATGCCTACTATCACTTAGAATAAAATACACATTGTGAAAGCAAACAAAGTCTAAACAGTTAGGGGCCTATTTGTTACAACAGAACATAATATTATATGTGCAAGAATTGTTTATTCAACATTCGTCACATAGGCCTAAAGTACGTAACTGTACCAACCCCTTACTAGACTATGGTAAGTTACTATATGGTACCTAACTACTCTTATGATTACTAAATAGAAGGTTAAATTAGTCTACTATTTTTTCTAATGAATGCTACTTTCGATATTGCTTAAGAAAACTTAAATATGAAGTAGTTTTTATATATCCTACATTAAACAAATAACTTCAATTATTACGAAAATGCGTATTTATGTAGATTAATTATTTGTGCATGCCTAGACATAAAATAATAATAAAATGTACATCTTAGAAAATAAATATTACTGGAAAATGTTAGTAAATAATCCCAAACTAACGAGTCTAAATTCATTTCACATGAAAAATTCGAGAAAATAAAAGCCAAAGAAATGAAGTTATGTATGTACACAAGTCTAATAATAGTAGTACGGTATTAACAATAGGATTAGAAGAAACAATATTTAACAAGATTTGATAATAAACCGTATGAAAAGAACACAATAAAACACACCTTGACAATTTTAAACATGCATAAGCATTACTAAACATTACCGATTTATAGAAATAAAAATAAAACACTCTTCTTATCTGATTTTTTAAGTTAAGCCGCCACTATCTCAACAGTTACGACTGACGAACTAGACTGGTTAACAGCTGATGGTGCAGGACCTAGTTCCAGTTCTACTTTGCATATTAAATTACAAGTGATGCCAACATTAAATAACTATTAAGAAAACTTCCCTAGGCGAAATGGCGAATATAAATCAAATGTATTATTATCTGTTCTACCCCCAATATTAGTGTAACTTTTATACACAATTATGTATCATGATATGTGATTGAAATGGTTTTTATTATTTTAAAACTAAATAGTCATAACTACTTCACCAGGAATACTGTTAACCTATATTATTATCTAGGACAGACCCATTGAGGTAAAGAGGTCAGGTGTTTTTATGTCCACTCTTAACCTTTCATTGTGTTATATTGGTAAAAAATATAATTTAGTTGCCTACTGAAATATAAATTCCCAACTTTTGTGGCAATTAATAAGACCTTATAAAGTTCAACAATTTTGTAAAATATATTAAGAGGAGAAAATAAATAAATAAAAATGTTTGTTGAAATAAATTACACTTTTGTGTAATTAAATTAATAATGTAATAATTACATTAAAGCCTCATTATTATTCATTCCTTATGATTGCAAAATCATAATATCTTCTAAAAAAATGACTGCAAAACAACTTGTTTTATCAAGTATAATACATCACAAAAGAAATATATATTAAATCTATTCGATTGACGTGTTTTTAGTTTTTAGCCAAATTGTAACCGTTAATTTTCGTTTATTTTATTCTATTTCAAAATATCTTTATCAATTAAAAAATATTACAATTTTCAGATATCTCTAGACAAACTCAGAAAACTGTTGATCATAATAACAGAACAAACATTCACTGAATCCACGTAACACTATCAACTTATCACTTACATGTTTATAAATTCGAATACGTAAATCCTATCATAACTACATTAAAAAATATACGTTTAATTAAAAAAATGAACAATACAAAAAAATGAAAATATAAAGCCCGGTTTTGGTTCTCACATACAATCGATTTTCCATCTTGAAGTGCCTATATGCGCATGACGGTGTCTTTGAATACGTCATAAAGGAACATTTTGTAAAATATATTTTAATTATTGTATCTTGCAGATAGTAATTAAAATATACACATACTTAAGAAACATAAATTCCAATTAGTCACAAATTTATTAAAACCCATTGTGTGGATTGTAGAAACATAATACGTTATATTATTTAGTTAATTTGTAAGTCAGTGTGGAAGTATGAAATTCACAGAGGCTTTGGTTGGTCCACTTCCACCATTCCCGTTCATTCATCATTAAATGTTCCTTGAATTTGAAATGACAGATCAATATTACTAGAACAGAAATGGCTGTCTGTATAGCTGTCATTGGAAAAGAGGTTAGAATTAAGTTTAAAGTTAAGGAAAATATCTCAAAAGAATAATTAATAATATGTAGTCAATAGTCTTATACTATTATTAAATAGTCTAATAATAAGACTATTTGAATATGAGTCCTATAAGAAATATGTATGTACTTTCTTGTGGGAAGTGTATTGTTTTGTTTTAAAATATAAATTTCGAACACTGAAGTTTAGTGATTTATTTAGTAACAATGTTTGTAATAGGAGTTTTTATACTTTATAACTATTGAAGATGTTGAAGAGTAGGACTATCCTATATTGTTTTCTCATACCACCCCTTAATTTTCCTAAAACAAGACTGCTACATTCTTTATAGGGTGGTGTATAGGCCTATCGTAATTTTGTTAATAATTCTGATCATAATGGAATTTCATTAATCAGTATACTTGTGCATAAAACACTGGAACGTAATCCAACCTTTTTATTGTTATCAGACAGCCTTGTAGTCCAGGGGTTAAAGTACATGTGCCTGACTTCAAAGCTCATGGCCCCAGGTTTGAATCCCATTGATGAAGACTTTGGATGTTTATACAGTTGGGAAAAAGTTTATTTTCCACAATAGTAGCCTGTCAGTGCTTTATGTCTTAAAACAAATAATTAACAACAAACATTATGGCTAAATTGTCAATATAATAATGTTATGATTGTATGAATATTTAATGTATTCAAACATTTAGAGTAGTAAGCTATGATCTGTGTAAGTTCATAAACATTTTCTCACCCATACAAACCTGTATTTCATTCCCCCAAGGTTGTAAGTTTATATTTAAAGGCATATACTTTTACTACATTTTTTTATGATGAACTTTGATGATTTCATTGTCTGAAAACAGAACTCAATAGTTTTTTATTATATTAATTTTTCAGAATGCTCCAAAGTATGTGGCTTGTGTGAATGAAGATTTAGAGCTTCAGTTTCATTATAAAGTTCATACGGCGCTTGACATTGTCGAAGAAAAACTATCGACAGCTGGTAAATCAACTGGAGATTTGAGAGAACTACTTTTAGGCCTTCTTTATTCAACTGAAGAACTTAAAATGTATCCTTTAGTAAACTTGAGTTATCAAATGTGTTTATATTTTTAGCAATATTGAAATGTGCAAGTGTCTATAGCGTACTAACATGACACTTGGGATAGAGGAGAGTAGGACAAGTTAAAACTGCTTGCGACTAACTTCCCTCATTTCTCCAATCTGCGAGAGTTTTATTTGAAGTTAACTTTTTCGGTAGGTAGGCCTACTTAATTATACGGAGGCCACTATTTTTAGACGTTTTTTATTACATATTACTTTTAGTAGTAACCTAGCAACTGAACATACTATGACTAAATACTATAGGTTAGAACTTTAGGCTACCGGTATTTTTTATTATTCTTGCATTTCTGTTGTTTACTAAAACAATACCTAACCTAGCAACGTTTAAAAAAATAGTGGCATCCGTATGTACCACTTTTTCTTACTGTACTTCATTTCAGATATTAGCTTTAAACATATCATTTAGAAAAAGGTTTATAGGCTTCAATTTTTTAAAAAACATACCTTAGTGCTTAGAAGAAGCTATTAGGGCATCATTTTGGTTAATTTTTGATAAAAAATGAAAGGATCTACTTTTTTTAAAGTAGCGTATAACAGTTTAACCTGACAAATGATTTGTTATTTTGACTTATTATGTTATTATTGAAGAAAATAGGCCCACATTCTTCAGGTCTATGCCAACTTTTAAAAAGTTGGTACTCACATTTTTCTTACTTATAAACCGTTGAAAAATTAATAATTTTTTCTTGAAATAGATCCTTTCGTGGTATGCTGTTTTAAAGATTATTTATGTCTGTTTGTTATTTTATAACTTGCATGTTTAGAGGTTTAAGACATGTATATAATGAGTTTAATACAAAAATATTAATTAATATTATACATTAAAAAATAGATTATTTATTTAAGGGCAATTACTATTATGTTTTTTTTCGTATAAGACAATAAGAAACTCGTTAGCTTCATAAAATGTAGGCAGATTGTTAGTGAAATAGGATACCAAATTTCTGGAGCGGATTTTTCATTATATTGATGAGACGGCAAAGAGAGGAAGGGCTGTATTTTCATATGCGAAAGTTCACGTACGTGTACGCTAATTTATATATAAAACGGTGTAAAACTGTAAAAAAAGTAGTTTACTTGCTTATATCGCACTACATATCTCAAAATACCACCATAATAGCCAAATTAATTAAAAATTTGTATGCTCTTGAATTTCATCTTTCAATTGCACTAGACAACTAGGTCGGTTAGAGGGACCACCTTTTTTTAAGGGATATTTTTCCCTACAGTAAAAGACAAAGATATTAGTATAAAGTACAGACTTAGGCCTATATTTAGTACTGACTCTCAAAAGACGGCAAAGTTGGCGAGAAGTGTTGTGAAGGCAGCAGCTACATCCGAGTGCCACATGTAGGCCTACTTTGCTAAATACGAGTCCAAGTGATGATATCCTGTTCCCCGTTGTTTTTTATTTTGCCATTCAGCCGACCCTCACATTCGCTGGGTATTTGCCCCAATTTCCGGGCCTACAAAATTATATTTGCGGTTAACGGTTCATGAAACATACTTTATGCTAATATCTTTGTGTTATATTGTAGGGAAAAATAAAAAAAGGTGGTGCCTATAACCAACACTTATCGTTAAATATTTCAAAACCCTTAACTTTACAACAAATGTAGTTTCAGAAACACTTTGTATATTACCATATTATGTCTTAGTAGTAGAAATAGCTTCGAAGTTAATCACTTACTATTCCTTATAGAAATGTCTAGATTTGGTTATGTTACAAATACCAAAGCTAAATTTATCATAGCAGTTGACTCCACAAACACTTTGCTGAGAGACAACGAAGTTAGAACCGTAAGTGGAATTGCTTATTGGTTTCTTTGGTTGTACTGAAATGTCAATTAGGAATTTTGTCAAATAATTATACAGATTTAATCTGGAATAAATTTGAACTGGCTACTTGTTAACCTTTTCACTGTACCCTATGCCTACAGTTTACATTATAAAAGCGATCACTTTTTCTTTTTAGTTACAACTTTTATTTACTGTATTACAGCACAGATCTCGGACTGTTTACCATTATTTTAAAGAGAACTGATAGAAAATAATGTTTAATTGATTCCTATAGAATATAAATATCTGTATTTTGTTGTTCTAGATGTTCAGAAAGCTCCATACCGCCTACACTGACGTTGTGTGCAACCCTTTTTACATACCTGGTGATGTCATTACATCCAAGTAAGTTTTTATTATTTTGTTGTTGCTTGATTCATAACAATTAGACTAAAGAACCTCCAACAATCTGGGTAACTTCCTTAACACCAACGCAAAAATAAAAAATGTAAACAAATATGACAATAGTGGTGTTTACAAGCTTGAATGTAATGACTGCGATAAAATTTACATAGGCCAAACCGGCAGATCTTTTGCGAAAAGATTTAAAGTACATTTGCCTACTCATAAAAACCCCCTCTCCAGAATCAGATCTAGTTATGCTGAACATTTGATTGACACTAACCACACCTACACTTATATAAACACTAACATGACCATTATCCATAAAGAAAGGAAAGGCTGTCGTCTCAACGTATTGGAGGAATATAGCATTTACACTTCCCAGAAGGAAAACCCTAACATACTCCTGAATGACAAATTGAGCTTTGCAGCTAACCCCATCTATGACGTAATCTCTAATCTCTAAACAAACAAATACAGCTGACCTATTACTAATTCACAAGCAATTTTTCTTCAGTTCCCGTTCGGAAGCACAGTAACTATGTCGTGGCCACGCAAATATTTATTTCATGAAACATTTGACGAGGAGTTATCCGATATGTTTTATTTAAGCGTTGAGTCCTACACCTGACGAAGCCGGCTGTGAACGGCGAAACAGCACTGTAGTGTACCTACAAAAATATTAAGAATTGCTCCGACTACTGTATAAGGTAAACTATATATTGTATAGACTAAAGAAGACGTGGTAGGAGATTATAGAGGACGTAAAACAAACCTACCCGAACGATAGGCACAGGGAGGTAATTTCCACGCTGTAGTATATTAAAGGTAATTCAAAGACGTTGCTTCGGAAGTTTTTTACTGTCCAAGGATGAATTCGTGAAATATCTAAATGAAAGGGATTGGCCCCCCCCCGCCTTGCGAAATATGTCCAACAAGCATCGAAATATAGGTGGGGATTAATACAAGAATTTAATTACTAATATTATATATCCGGGAAATTGATTTATTATTAAGATTTTTTGGAAAAATATATTTTTTTTAGTTGTCCGACTATCTGTAGTATTGCTGTATGTATGATTGTATTAGTGTATATATTATGTATAACACACCTTACAATGAATATATAATATAGTTTATATATATATGATTTAAAAATAGATTAGATAGGGAACACGTACACCGTAAAGTTTGCCGTGGGTGGAAGAAACTTTGTATTTTTATTTATTAGTACATCTACTTCATTTGAAACTGCTATTTCCATAGTGTCAACTACACTGTGAATCCACTGTATGACGAGCAGTTTTTGTGTTTAGCCTAATGAGAAAACATCTTTTGTTTCAGAAAGTTTGATGCAGTTGTGAAAGGCATACTAAGTGGCAATTGAAGCAAAAGGAAGACAAGTGATTATGTAAATATTGTATATTTGTTTACAAATAAAACGTTTGGTATTTTGTAATGTACTTCTTAGATTTACTTACTATCCATAGTATCAACAGTTATTTCAAAAGTAATTTGTGGAAAATTACCTGATGTACAATACTCGTTAGGTTAGAATGACAAGGTTCTAACTTACAAAATTCCATTTTTCCAGCTATTGGCATGACAAGGTTCTATCTGAATTCCTTTTTTTTTTGCACTAACTCTTATTGCTGCTTTGTGTTGTCCAATAAGCCATTTGCTAGAAGTACAAAGTTTTAACTTGCAACATATGTTTATAGAAATTTGGAATGAAATGGTTCTATTTGGTTGCTATGGGTTTCCATGTACAGATATAACTTTGTTACTATTTTCAACTGTGAAGCGCCTACCTCTAAGAATGACACGGTTGTATCTGGACTGTTGGAACCATTTCATTCTATCTTTTTTAAAATATTTTGAATCACGGAGGTGGACAAGGTTTTAACTGCAGTAGATGGAACCTTGTCTTCTACAAATTTTAAACTTTTGTTAAAGACAAGGTTCTAACTGTAAATAAGCAATACTAATATCTAAAAATCTAATCATCCAATATAAAAAAATATGTCCATATTTACAATGCAATTAATATGTCAACTCTAAAATTTCAAGTTGATAGGCAAACAAAATGTAAGTACAATGAAAAAACTAAATTTCAAACTCATTTTAAAAAAAAACTCTGGTCAGTTAAAACCTTGTCATTCTAACCTAAGTTACTGTTAGGCCTATATGAATATATTGAGCTTGACTTGTAAGCCAATAACTTGATAGAATAAAATTTGAACACAAAATCTCACAATTAATGCATTTAATAATTCAAACTGGGACTGTTTTAAAGCAGTGAATGTCTTGGCTGGACTCAATGAAGTTACTCTTAAATGGGAGGCCTGGCCTTGTAGGTATTAAGGGCAATGAGGAAACTTACCGACTTGCTAGAATGGGAGCTAAAAAGCCCTTCATTGGTCCAAATCCTTTCTGTGGGAGGCCTATCTTAAAAATGTTGTTGAATTCTGGACGGAGAAAACTTGGTCCTCCCATTGCAACGATGCTCCTGGGCTTAGGCAGGCAAAAATGTTCATCCGTCTAAGTCAAAAGCTCAGAAGCTTTTACTGATGGGCAGGAACATTCTTAGACGGATTGTGGGAATTCTCACTGGTCACTGCCCGGCCAAGTACGACCTCAAAAAAATGGGGCTGGTCTCGGAAGACTCTTGTCGATTCTGCTCGCTTGTGGCTGAATCGGCTCAACACTTGCTGTGCGAGTTCGAGGCTCTCGCACGGAGGGGATTTACGGCACTCGGAAGTGCTTTTGTTAGCCCGGAAGAGGTCCGTGGTGTTGATCCCGGGACCCTCATCAGTTTCGTAAGAGACCTGGGAGGGATCTGGGATGATCACTAGAAAGGGAAAGTATAGATCCATTTGGGTCGCAGTGGTGAGGAGGCCTTGTACTCCTCTATCCCTAATTAAAAAATAAAACTCAAACAAAAGTTAGTTATAGTTTGATTATTGTAGTTTGTGCATTACTGAAGATGGTCCTCACTGTTGTTGAAACGCGTTTGAGTTAGTAAACATATTAGTTATGAGATTTTTTGTTCAAGTTTTATTGTATCAATAAGTGTTATAGTTAAGTAAACTTGTTGAACTTACCGTCCAATTTTACACGTCCAACGACGGCTGTTTTGGCTATTCAGTTATAGTTATTCTGTTTGAAACCAAAGTCGCAGAACTTTAAATTAATCGCTGCTGCATGAGTTGACATAAAAGGCTTGGAAGACACAGCCATCATCTTGAATTTCAACTCCCATAAGAGCAATGTTAAACGCGTAACAAGATTACTGGAGTAATAATGAACAGAAAAAAAATATTCCGAATATGCCATTTAAAAGATTAGGACAGGCTGAATGTGGTTATCATTTAGTTTTTTAGATTAGTTTTTAACTAAATTTGTTCTTTGACTTTATTTAAAATCAAAGTTTATGATTTTTTTACTTTCTCCAGCCTATACGTAGTATATGGAGAAAGTATTGTTTTCGTAAAAATGTTCGAATTTGAATTTTCAGTTGAATTATCTGTTTTGGTGCTCCCAGAACCCCAAAAAATTTTTTAGTGCAATTATCTGTTGTAGTTGGTGCTCCCTGAACCCAAAAATATTTTTAGTGGAATTTTTTATTTTGGTGCTCCCTGAACCCAAAAGTGTTTTTAGAGTGGTGTCAGTCTGTCTGTATGTATATACGACCAGAGAGGACACTATTGGTCCGATTTTCATGAAATTTGGTATGTAGGTACTAAACCCTAATATCTCCAGGCGTTTTTTAATTTTTTGGAATTTTTAATTTTTAAGGGTAATTTACCCCTAAAAACCCATAAAAAATGACAAAAATGCAAATTTCTCAAAAACGGCTCTAACGATTTTGATCAAATTTTCAGTATTTATAGTGCTTAAGATGCCAAACAAAATGACACCACCCGCTTTTATCAAAACTTTGGCGTTTTATAATTATGGGGAAATGTTTAAAAATAAACAAGTTTGTGTTGTCAATCTAGCATCGCGGCGGCGGCCGCACGGGGTAGCACCACGGTAGCGAGCACGGCCAGTAATTCAAAGGTCGCGCGATCGAATCCCGTCTGGGACAATAATTTTTTTATACGATTGACGTAGGTAGAATATTATTTTTTTTGTTTTGTACTAAAAAGTAGTAAATAAAATGATTAAAAACAATATTATTTTGACTACAGTAAGTTGGGAGAAAGTTTGTGTCAGTTAACTGATACCGTTTATTCTTATTCAATAATGCAAATATAAAAAATGTAAAAACCTGACCACATTCGAAGTTTAATTATCTTTCATATAAAAGTAATTTCAATAAATTTTGATAATTTGTTACGAACAAATCTGCTTTATTGTGGAATTTGTGTTCCTACTCTAGAGTTTAGTCTGCACTCTCGTGGTTATCACATCAAGTCCGCGGAGGAATACTGGAGAAAATAACACATACATTCATTGTCACACATCTCATTTCAGTTAGTTGACAGTCAGGGTTAAGTCTATAACCCTCTATTTTCCGCCTTTATGAAGCTACCTTATATTTGCTAGCGGAAGAATGAAACACACAAACTAAATGCTAGTAGAGTACAGTTCTGTCACTTGGAGAGCTGCGGTCAACTCTGAAATATTTTTTCCCCCTGTCGAGCTTTAAGGTTATGTTAGTACTAATTTTGCATATTTTTCCTTACCAAGTTCGGTAAACTGGAAATGAAGAACAAACCAAAGAAAGATAACATATTAAAGTGGTCAAACGATGGGATAATCTGCTGTCTACATGGTGAGTGAAGTATAGGCCTATTAGGTGACAAGACAAGTGCCTAACAAAAAGGTTGTCAAACATAAATTGTACTTTCTTTTACAAATAATTTGCAAGGAGTGAAGACGTAGCTGTTAGCTATATTTTTCTTGGTCTGGTAAACAAATATTTATATTTAAGCTTAGCTACTTACTTTATGTCCGTCGCGTGACTTTCTTCTCTTTTTTGTATGACGCATTTCGGAGATTCACTCCATCAGACGCATATCTCTCTTGCGAGGTCGTCAAACATTATATAGAAAACAAACACTGAGTAGCCTATATATTAAAACACTTTTTTACGTGTGAGATGCATCCCATATGGTGGTCCAAGGACAATTGTCGTTATCTGCATTTCTCCTCGAAAACGATGTATGAGACGGCTATCCGTGTACAAGATAATGGGCTTGCTAACAAACATCAAAGCATGGTTACGGTAAGGTTTTTAAATCTAGGCGACTTTATCATGTAAGGTTGTTTTATTTGAGATTAAGGTTTTCGGGAGATTACTGAGAGAACACTTTGCATATGTTCTGAATTTATAAAGGATCTTTTGAATTACAATATTTGCAAGTTTTGGGGGCGTCCACCAGGTCCAATCTATGGACCAATGTTTCACTTGGCTAGAGAAGTACTCCTCAGTATAGGGTATTAACAATTACAGAGACACTGTTTTCTTAGTCAAAATCAAGTTTAATAAATTAATGAACTCTCCCTTTTCAAAATCTTTCAATACCAGAGGTTACTTTGAAAAATCTACCTGAATCAATTATAGGTTTCTCACCTTATTTTTATACAAGAAATTACACTGACAAGTGATTTGAATTAATGATAGTTATTGAAATGATCTAATTCCTGAAATTAAACTAACAAATTATTCCCTTTATTTGTGGTTCATCAGGTGCTCTTAAAACATTAAAAATACTTTAGCAAATTATTTAAATTAGTTAGGATGTTGACACTCTCTTAACATATTGAATAACCCATTCTACATTTGCACAAACACATAATATTTCTACCTTAAACTCTGAGCACTAATTTCTCCCTTTCAACACCTTGATTCTAACTCTTTCAAGGAATGATTGAACCCGCTCATGTATATAAATATATGTAATCCATTACTTATGAATTTGAGTGTTAAGTCATTAATTCACTCAGAATGGTCTGCTTATTAATTAATAATTATATAATATTTAATTGTTTGGTATATGATTCAATGTTAGTTCTAAACCTCGAAATCTGTCTTACAAAATAATATTTAGTTAAATTCAATTTACTCACATATTAATCTCCTTCCTTTACACAACACCCCTCTCTACAAGATTTTAAATAATAATTACACTCGCACACACTATTTACCAAATTTCTGTTGATGAATTACTTCCGAACTTTACTTTCACTACCGATTACACGTGTTTGATTTTTGTATGCTAGTTTTTCTTTTGTTCAATTGATGTCTTGACCCCTTGAAGAATAGTTATTAAAAGACCTGCGTTATTTCTCTCTTCCTCCCCTCTTTTTCTTTCCACGTCTCGTTGTTTCCTCACTATTGGTTGATTTCTGAATTTTGTCACTATTTGATTGGGCCACTCGATTTCCTTTAGGTTGCTTTTATTATGGTTCCACCTGGAAAGTATAGTTCATTGTCCTCGGTCGAATAGACCCGTGCTATAATGCTTAGTGTGGGTTTTTCGTTTGCAGTTTTATTTTTATGTCCCAAGCTATGTTCTGTAAAATTACTTTTGTTTTAAATATTCTTATTGCATTTATTTATTTGTTTTATTTCTTCTTTATTTTATTTTATTGTAAAGTGGTTGGTGTGAGTTATTAACCTCAACCCTTACATTACTTAACCTTGTAACAACAGTTGTCCTTGGACCACCATACGGGATGCATCCCACGCGTAAAAAGTGTTTAATATGAACTCAGTGTTTGTGTTTATGTGATTTTTATGTAATATGATTTGTGTGGGGTAAATATCCAAAACGTTTCATATAAAAAGAGAAGAAAGTCACTTGGCGGACATAAAGTAAGTAAGCTTAATTATATTACGTTGACTTGGATACCAAAGAAACATGAATCTTAAATATATATATTATCGTTTTGATGTATTCTTCGCCACCTCTGACACCAAGTACATCTCTCCAGCCATAGGATCTCCTCTAACCATCTCCCTGACAATTATATCCCTTCAACTTTTCCTCAGTCTCCCTAATTGCCTACTTCCAAACGGTGCCCGTTGTATTATCCGTTTCTCCCGATCCCCACTATTCTCTGTACATAGCCAATACCAAACTTGCTGGTTTGTTTCAGTAAATTCTGTATTTATGTTCCGATTGGTAAACCTACACCGTCGAGAAATGCTCGACGATCACCACTAAAAATCTATTCCAGCATTTATTTTTTTCCCCTTTTATAACCCATTTTTCTAAGCTATAAGTTATGATGTTTTTACAACGGTACAATGTCCTCTTTTATCTTTAGACACTTGTTTATCTTATCAAAATTTCAATTAACGTACAAACTGCTAAACTTCCCTTGATATTCCGTTGCTAAAGGATCATACAAAAATATTGATAGGGAGCTTAGCGCTTAAGGATTTCGGAAACATTGCAGGTAGCTTACAAGTGCAATTAGTCGCAAAACATACGGACAACATTAGTCAAACTTCTTCTACCCGGTACAGTAATACTTGCTGCACTATTTTTAACGAATTGCATGTTAACCTGCCATTGCACATGCTAATTCAGTGACGCCCAAAAAGGTTATAAAAGACAGTACACGTGTAAATTTTTTAAGACAATTAAATATATTACAATATATTTTGATAGCAACAATAAATGTAGCAACAGACAACAATGTCATACAAATAACAACACTATCCATAGATAAATTTTTTGATACATAAATAACATTCTATATTATAAACATCAGGCTAACTATTATACATGTATACATCAACCACCGTTCTGAAAATGTTAGGAATGATTTCAACAAATTAACAATCTAACAAACACCAACGAAGGTAAGAGAAAAATTTATAAATTCTTTTTTCTGAAAGCATACTTGATATATAGGCTGAGAAATAAAAAGCCAATTATAGTGTGAAGTTAAAATTAACCCATTCACAATAGTTTTGCATACTTGAGATGTTTGTTTTAGAAATATTGAATTTCTTTGTTAATGTGATTGATTTACAATTAGCGGACTTTTCCAAAATTTTGTAGAAAAATATGTCCAGTAATAAAAAATCAAGATTATGAATATCAAGAGAATTATGGAAATATCACGTTCCATACTTTGATCGAGTTAATACGACGAATGTTAAAAAAATAAGTACTACCATTTAATGAGAGTTCCGCTGAGCATACACTTGCTTTTTACCCTCTGGGCTCCCCATTGTAGCAATTTTGATACAAATTAAGTGTTGCCTACGTAATAATATGTTTTTTGTAGTTATTTAGGTCAATAGAAGTTCCCTGTCTACAGTGAAACATATTCTGTTAGTCAATTTTTGAATACGAGGCATTTCAAATCCATTAAAATTCATCAAAAGATTTTAGTAATGGCGGAGAATTGATATGACCTGCAGTGAGTTGATGGTCCAACAAAAGGAGACTCTATTTGAAGAATGAAGGAGTTCTATCAGTTATATTTCTTAGGAGTATCATTGAAAGGAAATTGACACGGTGAGAAATTTACTCATAAGCTGTGTAGAAAACTCGGTTCAGCGGTCTTCTTCTCAAGAACATTGTGTTGGTATTGTTTGAAATTGGCGCACTTTGTTTTATTTTCATCCCAGATGACTTGTGGAATTTTGTTTATTTTTTTTTACAAAATACTTATCGTAGGAAATATGTCGAACGCAAATTTTGGATACATATTTGGTATTACATCTTTTACACATGCAGAACAAACCAAAACGTTTCTCATATATTTTCAAAATGGTTAAAATTTTCAAAAAACTAAAACATTTTTTGATCTTTTTTGGTCTTTAATCTAGGCGCTTTTAAAATAAATTTTCAAATTGATTTACAATATTTATTTACTGTTCTGTTTTGATTTGGTGCAACAAAAACCTTTTTTTGTAAGTTTTTAATAATCTGTCTCATTTTTTACATGATTTTTCTCATAATTTTATTAATTTTCTACCAAGATAAAGACGTTTTAGTTTTTAGCCAATAAAGCGGTTATCTTTCAAGTTACTGAAATAATTAAAAAAACCATTATGTTTGTCATTAAAAAAGGAAAAGTTTTGTTTCTTGAAATTTTTTTAAAGCACAAAATGGTGGATAATTGGAAAACAAAGCATTTCCGAACCGAATTTTTTTTTTATTTTCATTAGTAGAACACGTCCTCCGTTTCTTCCCGAATCACCTTGTAGGCCTATGGCCTATATGCTAGTCTCTACAAACAAGTACTTCAATAACGGCAGAAATTATGTTGAAAACATATTAAAGCAAGTTCGTTCGTGTAAAAATAAATTCAAATACAATTTTGTGAAGTTCTTTGAAAAAAAACCTTACCGGTACTTATTTTTTAACATGTGTTGATTCAAAAAGTGTCATCAGTAAGCTTCTATTTGATTCTATGGAATCCCTGTAAGAAACAACTATAATGCTGTAGTAACAACGGCAAGAGTGCACCCTCTGTATTAAATATCGTAAAGTGATTTTAGACCTACCTGTTGTTGATACTTGAACTGGAAAAAGATATTTCAATAAGTCACTGCACTTTTAAGAACATAATTTCAATCTTTGTGAATGAGTTAATAATTGGACAATTATTTATAAAACAATTTGAGATATTTCAGGGATTTGAATTAATCTTTTTATCAAGCAATCCAAAGGTAAACAATATGGGTTACTCAACAAAGTTTTTGTACCACACTTAATTTAATTTTGTGTTGTGTGTAATTTTGTAATAAGTTTACTACTCTTTTCAAAACTTTCATGTGCTATTTAATTCTATTCTTTAAAGTATTACAAAATTCGTGATAAAATTGTCTTTTTCAGAAAATGTTTCATTAAATACATTTTTGTAGAGACCATCTACAATTCCCCCCGATTTGTGTTTAAGAATATCTGTTGATTTTTACAACCAAAATTGTACTACCTATACTAGAAATGTGTCTGCATAAAGTGTTGTCTAGAACTCCAGGAATTAAAGCAAACAAATTTGCCTGCAATCCTGGTAATAGAATAAACCAAAACAATGAATTTTCAACATTTCAATAATTTGTGAGAAAGAAAATTGTGATATAAATGGATATTGAATAAAATAATAGCACTTTATATTTCTCATTTAGTTCACTAGGGTGATAATGTCTAAAAAACATATTTAAAAACCAACAATTTTAAATACATATTATGTTGATATAAAGCAACACATTTTACAATTATTTCATTGAAACTTTACAAATGCTAAATAGACGTTTACAATTGATCGGTGGATGGAACGAAATATTCATTGGAGTTTAATTATTACATTCATTTTGCTTATTTCATCTCACTTTTGTTTAGAATACTTCTATGGGTACGTAAATTAAGTTGTTCAAACACAAAAGTTTATTTGCAGTACATTTTCTTTTAGTGCCAATTTACGCACTATTTTTTTTAAATATTAACTTTATAATGCTTCTATTTATTATGCCACCAGAAGAAGTTAGTTACATGGTATCAGAGAGAGAGTAATCTAAACTACATTCATGCTGAATTAATAAAACTTAATAAAAACAAATACAAAATAAACTGGAAAAATGGAGAAAGGGCTTTGTACTGTAAGCCTTTCCTAAGGTTTAAAAAAATGATAATTAAATAACAATGCAACATGACACCATAACATACTGTACTATTCTCTGTTTGAAGTTATTTGATAAGGAAAAAATAATGGATGTTAAATTTTATTATTATTGATTATTCGGATATTTGCTACATTTGTGTGTTAAAAATCGATACACGACATTTCGAGAATATGAAGTGACTAAAAACAACAATAAGTCTAGAAATCAAAGCCTATGTTAAAGAAAATTTTAAAATTACGTACAACTAATATTTTTTTATTAGGGAACATAGCCTCTCCACCACTGCTATCCAAAAGGATCTATTGTTGTTTGATTTTCTCTTTAATGACCTTCCCAGGCCACTTATAAAACAAAGGGGGTCTTCGGTCGAACACAACGAAACTAACAACTGTATTTCCGAGTACCGTGAATATCCTGCATGCGAGAGTCTTGCACTTGCACAGCAGGTATTGAGCCGGTTCAATCCAAAGGGAGCAGAATCAACAGAAGTGCTTTAAAACCAGCCCCATTTTTTTGAAGTAATTCTTGGTGGTTGTGCAGTGAAAAGTGAGAATACCTATAATCCGTCCATCAGATTGTTTTTTGCCCATCTTTTGATTGTTATAGCTTTGGAGCAGATGAACATTTTTCCATGCAAGCCCAGAAGCATCATTCCAGTGTAAGCATTGGCGATCCAGGAGGGGGGGGGGGGGGTGGGGGCTGCAGCCCCTCCTTTGTGTTATTATAATTTTGTTTAACCCTCTAAGTGGCAGACTGTTCAATTGAGTAATGTCTCAGACAACACAACTTGTATCGAATATTTCACCCACTAATCATTATCCAATTTCAATAAAACAAAAACCAGGGGGAAGGAAATGTTTTAAAGTTTAATTGTTGTATATACAAATTTGATCTAAAATCTACATTTACAAATCTAATCATCGTTGTAAAATTGTAGTTGTCTAAATCAACTGATGCCGTGCGAAAGTACAAGAAAATGATTCAAACTCGTCACTTTTTGAGGCACATAACCGTTAAACATACTTGTTTTGAGAAGAATTTAAGGACACCTTTAGATTCGTCAAGGTTTGAACTTTCTACCCCTGCCTTCCAATCATTCGGCACTCTTATAGTTTCTTAGATATGATTTTTTTTTGTAAACCTTTGCAATTGGACAGTTGTCAACCAATGACATTACACATTTTACAATCGATGTATCTATTACAAATATAAATATTTGCATAATGGTTTTTATATCCATTTGAAGAGCAAGTTCTATACTTTCGTTTGATATAAGGAAAACCTGATTTGGTGTTCCGATGCTACAAGGGTATTTCCGTAAAATACGTACATTTCTTCAACGGCTATTCGAGCTTGGCTGATATAATTTTGCATAAACCTAAGAGACAATTCTATCATAAATCCTGGGATATTAATTAATTTTCATAAAAACAAAATGGAGGTAAACTAAATGTTTGCAGAAAGAAATGTAGCCTATTCTTAATTTTTCTTAATCTTTACCCACAGAAACTTTCTCTGAAATTTGGCAACTTAGCTATTGGATACTTGCTATGATTAAAGATCACCAAAGAAGTTTGACCAGGAAGGATTCAGTGAAATGCCATGAAAGAGTCAGATTATATATCAATAAAAACAACATAACAGGTTAAAAAATACTTGTGGTAAAAGTGTGGCAGCAGTTAACAGGACTAACTGAATGACAAGGGCTCAATCTCAGTGAGATCTTCAACAAGCTTACTGTTTTACTATTAACAATTATTCATAAATGTACAGATAGATTTCATTTTAGCATTCTGTGCAATAGGGACTAGTCGGCTGTCCTCTGCAGGAGAGCCCTTGAGAAAACAACGACACCACACTTTAAATCTTCTTATCAAGTAGCTTTCAGTTATGAGACAAAATGTAAGTAGAATTAACAATCTTGTAGTATAAAAAATATATTAAATTGATCAAATTTATACAAATAATTCATTGTTGATGGTTATTGTTTTTTAATAACTACGGTGGGGAAGTTCGAGTCTTTGTGCCACGCAGGTGGAGCTGCTCCTGCTGTGCCATATGATGCGCAACAAAGATGTCATAAAATACAAATTCGCAAATTTGGAGATTAAATTAGTACACCACAAAACTTCTCCTGGTGGTGTAACAGCATGTGATTAACAAGACTTGCCTAAATAACTTTTATAATAATTCTAACATAAGATGAAATAAGCATATTTTGTTTCAGATAATATCATTTTAGGCACATCGAACAAATATCATTCCCGTCACATGACATGAATCAATTGGGAACACCACAGAATGTAATCTACGACAATCTTTTACTTACATTACTTATAGGAACACAATATATTCACATTTAACATATTCAGGTGCAATAAAACAGTTAGGTTGGTTTTCTGTTTAATGTGTAATCGACTTAATTCAAAACATTACTGTTATTGGTGTATTGTACATCTACTTAAAATAATATTGAAAAATGGTAATGAAAATAGAAATAATTCGACCACACAGCTGAAACGCTGACGCGAGTTAAGCAAATTTGCAAAATTAAGTTTATAGGCTTATGTTTTAGGATTTCAACCAACAATTTTGGAAATAGGTCTTTTCACGACGGTGCTGAATAAATGCAAAATGCTTCGCACGCCTTTCCACAAATTGGAAGTATCTTCAATACACAAAGCATTGCGTCACAGACTATAGAATTACTATATACATATATATAGTAATTCTATAGTCTATGATTGCGTGCTTCGCACGCCAACCCCTGTATTGGGAGTATCTTCAATACACAATGCATTGCGTGCTTCACATGCCACTCCGCATATTGGGACTATTTTCAACTCAGGGTGCATTGCGTGCTTCGCACGCCATTCCATATATTGGGAGTAGTTTCAATACACAGTGCATTGCGTACTTCCCCCGTATTGGAAGTATCTTCAATACCCAATGCATTACCTTCTCACGCCAACGCCACGGTAAAATCCACCATATGGCTTTTAACCGGGTTCTTTTATGGTATTTTACGTTTTGATCGATTTTAGGTGAACTAAGCAAGCTATAAGGTCGCGTAAAAAACAGAATATGCAGAATAACTTGCTACATTTATATTTGTAGAAAAAACTCTAAAAAACATTTATATTCTCGTAGGAAAAATCGCAAAAAATACTTACTTCTGGTCAAAAAACGTGCTTCCGCTTGTTGGATTTTTTTGGCTAACGAACTCATCCGACCGACGTAGACAACCAACATGTGTACCAAATTTGGACCAAATCGGAGTTAAAATGCGGCTGCTAGTGTGCGAACACATATATACATATATATATACACCGGTATATATGATTTTTAATGACACCCCAAAACGTGTTCTGGGGACCATGATTGGTGCTCGTTTGCTACTCCCGTCCTTGGATCTTACCATAAGGGCCACTGCAATAGCTCATTTTTCCTATGGAAATTCGCCAAAAATGTACAGGGTTCTAACTGCCAATTTTGATTTGAGTAACATTGACATATACAGGGTGTTTCACGGGAACCCTGACAAACTTCAGGAAATGGT
>JAGFPH010005028.1:30439-50010 GCA_018207615.1 Philaenus spumarius | reverse complement strand
GATTCGGTATTTTTTACCTTAAATATTTTAATCTGAGGTCGAGACATGTTGGCAAACCTGTCGGCCAATGCGGTGTTATTGTCTATGATGCTAATCCGTGTATTTGTGAATGCATCCATTATCACAACCTTGGGCGGATCAGGACCTGGAATCATAGAAAATATGAACACGTCAGTTGTTAGGGCCAGAACTACACTTTTACCCTTTTTGTAATGATTTTAATGTGACAACATTGTTAATAATAACTTATTCGTACACAAAACGTATTGCAATCTCAGCTGTGCTAGTGGTAGTCTGTGCTGATCATAATGTGCATGCCCAAATAAAAATGGACATTATTAAAAAAACACCTTAACTGAATTTGATTAAATTTATTCCAGATTATAATGAAATTAGTACGCAAGTTGATATCATTGTTTATTTGTTAGATTTAGTGCAGTAAACAAATGTCTGCATACTTAAAGACGAAAATTTTTTTTAAAATTATTTAGTGAGCTTAAAAATAAATTTAGTAAACAATTTTTAATATTTTTACATACTTTTTATTTTACAATGGTTTAGGGGGATGGTTTTACACCTCAAAAAAGTGAAAATAACTTGCGATATTTTTGAAGTGTAAACTTCTATAAGGGCACTTCGGCGCACTAAATATATTTGAGTTGGGCACATAAGTGTAACAGATTGTCCTACGTCATAGGCTTATTCTATAGGCGCTCCTTTGCTGGCGGGTGAATATATAGTTCACAAGTGTTCCATCTGTTTGAAAAAAGTTTTGGTCTCGCCGAGATTCGAACCAACAGAGTCCATCACCATAGACTAGCGCCTTAGCCGTTTAGGCCACGAACACATTGCTAGTTTAGTATATTTGAGATGGGTATATAAGTGTAACATTGTCCTACGCCATAGGCTTAACCCATTAATGTTAAAACAATGTATAGTTTAATTGGTAATGCATCTGAAATGGACATTGTGCTTCCTCATTTCGTGTTAAAAAGTATAGACTTCTCCTGTGTGGTCTTAAGCTCAAACTTTACATATTTTAAATTTTAAACACTAATTCGTTGTAGATTATATTGTGTTATTCATTTGGACTTTAATACAAATGTTTTTTAACCCCTGAGGGGGGGATTAGTTTTTATTCAAGATTGAAAATATTATTTTTATCTATATAATGACTCTATTTATTCGAAACTTACTGCAAAAAGCAATAAAAAAGCTTTATCATGCATTTTACCAAATTTTCTACTAAAAGAGGTGTTTTTTTTTTGCACTTTTAGGGGTGAGGTCAACACTTAAGGGTTTCAGGATCCCAATTTTCGGAATCAGAGACCAAAAAACATATATTGAAGGTATCTCTATTCATGGCATTAATTGAACAACGTCCCTTCGCGTTTCGAATGGACTATGTATGGTTACAACTGCTCATAATTTAGAAATGGTTTAGAATGTTGGTGTTTTGACGTTTTAGTTGTTTTCAGGGTAGAATTTAAACTTTACAAGGAAGTTTTCTATAACTTCAATAACGTGTGTGCAATTCCAAGCACTTACTATGGCTTAACTACAAGTTAAATTTCATGCATATCTTTATGTCGAGCAAAGTTAACTGACTTAGTGTGTGGTAAAAACAGTTCAAATGCTTGGAACTTGGTCTAAGAATGCTTGGAACTTGATGTTAATAGTTGATGCCGATTTATTTAAATAGTATTTAAATTTATTGGGAGTAAGCTTGAGTTTATGCTAAGGTGTTTTAAAAATTTCTATTTCGCAACTTGCAACGCTTTATAACTGTCCGCCTATGAGACGGTCCTTATTACATGTTTTAAAGAATTACCTAAGCATTCGACCAAGTAAAACCTCGGACTCGAGCCCGGTGAGAAGACAGCTCGTGTGTACAGACATGACGAGGACTTGACTGGCCACGTATCTGAGTCGTTGATGTTCTGCCTCATTCCCGGCACACTGCGACAGACAAACTGCACAATTTATTTCTAATACTCCTAAATACAGATTAATAGTGACCTGGGAGATTGTACACTAACTTATTTCAATGGAATATTGAAGGTTTCGGATTCTACAACATCTTCAAAATAAATAAATACAAAATTTACGTCCTCAAATAAAAATTAAAAAACTCCAAAAGCGTATCGAAGTGGGTTTAGTGGTTTCACATCTTCTTAAATCAGTACTGGGAAAAATATAAAAGAATAATAATTTAAATAAAAATTATCATGTTTTTAAAACGGAATAAAAAGTATAAACAAATCCCTCCTACCCCATACAGATTATCCTGAGATTTTGTGATTGTGAATTTTTAATAGCTATAGCTATTATCTATTGCAATAGATAATTGTTGCATGAATAGTTCACGTAAGTCCTAAGTCACTTTTAGGTTTTAGCTTTATTGCACTGCAAATGATATGAACTATTGCATGGGCGCCCAAATGATATTTTCTATGGGGTGGGAGCTAGACGGGGTATGGGGCTTAACACGTTCACTGCTAAGGACGCACATGTGAGCTTGACTATGAACACTATGAGAAGCGGCCGATGCACAGTGCATTGCAATCCAACCCCCGTGTTGGGAGTATTTTCGATACAAAATGCATTGCGTGCTTCGTACGGCAACAACCGTATTTCGAGTATTTTCAATACACAGTGAATTGCAGTTCATGCTTGAACTCTTGTAAAAAATAAAATAAGTATTTGTAAAATCAAACGGCACATAACATTTAAAACATATTTTACTGCTAATCTCTTTTAAGAAAAATACCTGAGTATAATTAATAATATACATATTTTCCTTTCCCTGGTTTGTTCATGGGCGCCCATGAACTATTGTGTGAGTTTTTTCAACGACAGTTATTTTTTAATATGTCTATTGCATGCACCCCATGTTTTTTGCTTTAAATCTTATGAGTATTTTCACATCTATTGAAAATTCACAATCACCTTGGATATATGGATCAATCTATATATTACTCACACACAAAGCACCTTTACCTTAGGAAAACCTACCAGCAGCGGTTGCTACTAGAACAATTTCAATGGTTTTTGTTTTGAATTATAACACTTGGTCTCTAGATGGGCCATCAATTTGTTTACTTTGGTAAAATAATTTTTATCATACCAACAAGTTTAAGAATATAATGTTTATTAATTAAATGTTCTCACCATATTGTAAAATGTTAATAAAAACAAATTATCGTTTTATAATTAATTATCGTGAGATGGCAAACATTAGTTCACTGAAAGAACCTTTAACAATGTGGCCTATAGCAAATATACAATGCTAAAAAAAGTATTATTTTGGCCTACGGTGCTTATCTAAACACTTTAACATTTTGGTTACTTTGCTAAATATACATTGCTCAAAGTATTCTTTACAGAAAGAATCAGATGTATATAATGATACAACACAAAACGTAACTTGAAAGTTGTGAAAATAACCTTAACCCTCGAAGTGCTGACTATTTTGCTCTTTAGAGCTAAAGGTTTTTTTTGGTTCCGTGCAAGCTTATTAACTAAAATCATTATAAAATACTCACTAACAGTAAAGTAAGACTTATTATACTTAATTTTAGTCACAATTACATGCTCTTTACAGTAAATAGCTTTAACAGGCTTACCTTATAATTTTTATCCTTTTATTTTTGTTGACGAATGCAGAAATTAAAAAAATATTTTGTTTTTTCTAAAACCACTCACTCAAAATATGTAAAAAAATCACTAGAAATTCCAATATAGCCAAAAGTTGCATACTTTTATGGTGAATAGAAATATACATACAACAACTACTTTGCTGTAAAAAAAACTTTTTGTCTATAAAAAAAAACAACTATAAAAAATGGGTTTCTGCACAAAGAAAAAAAAATTGAATCTAAAGATATAAAAGTACTGTCTAGGCTCATTATTTATGGTTTAAATTTGTTATAAAAGAATAACACACACATTATATACAAGAAAAAAAAGAAAGAAAAATATTTACAGTTCAAAGTCTCTATTTTCAAACGCACCTCTAATAGCACTTAATTGCTAAGTTCACTCATAATTACTTCAAAAATGAATAAACATTTACAAAAACAAATAAAAATAAACTGATCGAAACTGAAGCTAAAAATGAATAACAACTAGTGAAAAAACAAACAAAATCCGAGTTCCGAGCGTCTATCTACACGTACTGCGCAGTTGAAACACTTACTACATGACTAGATAGTTGATTTGACAATTCTGCCAAAGGTTTGTTTGAGTCGATATCGCTATGAAACTCTGTACTATAATAAGTGTTTTTTCCAAACACAACCATACATTGAAGTATCCGATTGTATTGAAAATAGCGGCGTCGTACACATTTACAAAATCGCGTAAGCGATGTTAGCACTTGGAGGGTTAAATGGTTGTTGAAGTGCCATAGCTGGATGAAATTTTAAATGTTAACACATAAATCAAACAATACAACTGTTGCATGTGCTATATCCTTTCGTTACTCATGTTCAATAGGTTCACTAGCTTTTACAGGTGTTGATAATCAATGTTCTGCCTAAAATAAAGGCAACGATAAATTATTTGGCGTACTGGGGTTGGCGTTCCATAGTTAAATTCTGTTTGTGTTCATATATTTTATTTTACCGATTATATTAACTCAAGTTTTTGTTAGTCTAGTGAAACTATTTGCAGCGTTATCAGGTCTCCAGTGGCTCTTTAGGTGAGACCTAAGTTTGGGAGCAGTCAATGAGCACATATCATAGTCTTCAGAACACTTTTTGGGGTATCATTAAATATATAATATATATATGGGTATTCGCACTCTAACGACCACATTTTACTTCTGATTTGGTCAAAATTTGGTATACATGTTTGTTTTATAAAGTTGCACAAAATCTAACAACCGGAAGCAAATTTTTTGACAGGAAGTAAAAAAGAATGTACGATTCTTCGTACTAAAATGACATTATTTTGAAATATATTAGATTATTCTGCAAATTTTGTTTTTTTTTTACACGAACATATAGCTCGTTTGGTTCCCCCAAAATCGATAAAAATGTAAAATACTATAAAAGTATTCGTTTCAAATCCACAATGGAGATTTTATGGTGGAGCATCTTCTGATCCAAGGCCGATGGCCAGAATGCAAATTCGCGGCTGCAAGCAGAACGAAGCAGCGTATGATCCGGGGCTAAAGGCTGACGTGCAAACAAATTCTACCGTTATATTTTGTACACGCAATCAGTTAATCAGCGCCTTCGTGAGCAGACCAATTTCACAAATAGTTGGTTGAAACCCTCAACCTTATAAACCTAATTTTGGTAATTCTCTCAACTCAAGTTATCAGTTCAGCTGTGCGGTCGAATTATTTAATTTTGAAATGACTATACCTGGTAAAATTAACAGTAGTATTGACTACAGGCACAGCGATGGGACATGTTAGACACTGCCATTGTATCGGCGAAGTCATGTTGATTGTGTCGGGAACGCGGTAGATATGTCTTTGGCTCGGCAAACCTTCAGGAACTGCTTCGAAATATCTGGAAAACAAAATAAACACAATATAGCACAAGTCATCATCATATAGGCCATGTTATTTCTCAAATGTGTTTTTTTCTGTGGCAACTCCATATCTCCCTTAATTCTTCATCAAAATTAATGATTAAAACATAATGTTTAAACTTATGTTCTCCATTGTTGATAAAAACTGGACAAATATCTTGAAATTTATGTTTTAGTTAAAAAAATAGATTAAAAATACGTTCTTAAAGGCGCCATCTATTAACAATCTGTTTAACTAACATGACAGCTGTTAGTTATATTGTTAACATTCTATATACAAGTGTAATCTATCAATCAAATTAAAAAAATATAAAACTTTATAAATCTTTATAAACTGTTATTTATAAACAAACTTAAAGAAATAAACGTAATTAACTGAATTAAATCTAATTAAATCTAAATCTGAATTAAATTTAAGTTACACGTGCCACCTGGGTAGTGCTAAATGAGTAACAGCGTTGGCCTCTAGCCGTCCCACTAAACGCATACTTAAGATGAGACTGAATCTACTCCAGTGGAATGCTGGAGGATTATCGAGAAGCAAAATGAATGAGATTAAAAAGATTATTAGCCAAAAGGATATAGATATATTAATAATTAACGAAGCTAATGTGACAGCAGATAATATTCAATATTATAGCATTAAGGATTTTTCTATATACTCTATTTTTAAACACAGACAAACTGCTAGCGGCTTGATCATGGCAGTGAGAAGCAGCATAACCTGTAGATTCAGAAAGATAAAGGAGATGAATGACTATGACAAGGCGGAGATTGCAGAGCTGGTTGTCTGGATGGATGGAAGAAAAATCAAAATATGTGGTATCTATAGCCCGCCAAGGAACAAGAACCTCAACCTTGACCTGTTGGATGTGACATCGGCTGCGGTCATTATGGGAGATTTCAATGCTGCATCGCCCACTTGGGGATATAAATACTATAATGATGAAGGAAAGATAGTAGAAGACTTCATAAACAGTAACCCTGTTCAACTTCTGTACAATCCGAGTGATCCTGGAACCTTCATGCACTATTCCGGTTCAACGACGAACCCAGACCTAGCCATGGTGTCTGCCTGCCTGTTCGATCTCAGCCAGAGAAGAGTAATGGAAGACCCTGGAAGCGGCCATCGAGCAACATTTGTCACCCTTGAGTTAGCAGGCAAGCCTCAACCATCAGAACAAAGGATAACATGGAACTTCAGGAAAGCAAAGTGGAAGAATTTTAGAGATCAAATTGAGAGGGCAGTGGATGGAGTCAACATGGAGGACCCACCGGATAAAATGTTAAAACAGTTTAAGTCAATAATCAAAAGTAGTGCCAAGGAGAACATTCCCAGGGGCAGACTAACAAATTACAAACCTTACTGGAATCAGGAACTTGACGCCCTAAAGACAGCCAGAGACAAAGCTAGGAGAAAGGCAGAACAAACTAGGCTCCAGGAAGATGTAGTCAACTGGAGGAGGGCAACAGCAATAATGAAGAAGTCTATAAACATGGCCAAAAAAGAGTCCTGGAACAACTTCCTCAATGGTGTGGATTATAGAACTGACAGTGCAAAGGCCCACAGACTGATCAATGCACTTAGCAATAAACACCCAAAAAAACAGGCACAGCCTATGATAGCTGGTAATAGAGAACTGACGGATAAAAAGCTGATCGCAGAACATTTTAATAAGCATTTTGCAGCACAGTATACGTCATTGAAAGTTAGGAAATCAAAAATCAAATATCCAAAACAAGTATGCAAGCCCCCTAAGTACAATAGTGAGGGTTCGGTGTTCTCTCGAGAGTTTTCAGAAAGCGAACTAAGAGAAGCTATAAGGCACACAAAAACAAAAAAACAACCTGGGCCCGATGGAATATTTCCAGAATTCGTTAAAAACCTAGGCCCTAAAGCCCAAACAGCTCTACTTTACATTTACAATAAATTCTGGAACACCAAGAGTAGCCTACCGGCAGATTGGACAAAAGCAATCATAATTCCTATCCCAAAACCAGGCAAACCAAAGGACACATTTAGCTCCTACCGCCCAATAGCACTCACATCTGTTTTGGTGAAGATCCAGGAGAGGATGATTTCGTCCCGACTCAATTGGTACCTTGAGAAGCAACACCTTCTGGAAGAAGAGCAGGCAGGATTCAGACAACACCGCTCAACTGCTTACCAGACAGCACGGCTGTGCCAAGACATCAAAGAAGCCTTTAATAGAAGGGAGAGTGTACTTGCTGTCTTCATTGATTTTAAGGGCGCATATGATACCGTGTGTAGATCAACACTTATCAATAAACTACATCAGTTAGGGGTAAAGGACAAAATGCTGAAATGGCTGACTAAATTTCTAGCACAGAGATGGACAAAGGTGCGATACGGAGACCAAGACTCCAGCTACAAACGGACTAAAATGGGACTACCACAGGGAGCAGTCACTAGTACAACCCTATTTAATACCTACATTAATGACTTACCGAAAACTGTGAAACGTTTGAAAGGAGTAAACATTAGTATGTTTGCTGATGATGTAGTTGTCTGGATCGCAGCAAAAAATGATAGACACCAACACAACTTACTTGAAGTTAAAGCAAATAAGGCACTGAAATTATTAGAAGATTGGGCTATAGACAACAACATGGCTATCAACACAAACAAAACTGTATACCAGTTCTTCTCCCTCCGCCATGATAACTATACATTCAAGCTGGATATCAACGCAATCCCACTGCCCAAAAGTGAAAACACTAAATACTTGGGAGTGTATATGGATAACAAACTGACATGGAAGCACCACATATCCAACACAGCAGCAAAGGCAAATAAAAGAATGGCCATACTCAAGCGGTTTGCAGGAGTTAAATGGGGAAGTACACAAGACACGCTGAATAACACCTATAGAGCCTACATAAAACCAATCCTCAAATATGGTAGTGAAGTGATAGTGACTGCGCCTAAATCCCAACTGCAAAAGCTGGAAGAAACCCAGAATAGTGCCCTGAGATTGGTGTGTGGGGCGGTCAAAACAACTCCCGTGATGGCGCTACAGCTGTATACACAAAACCTGCCAATAACTACAGAAATAGAGCAGCAAGCAAGCTATGCACACATCAACCTGCAGGCTTTACCACGTGCAAACTGGGTAAAAAAGACGATACAAGAGCAAACCTTAAAAACTCAAAGGGACCCACTGACAACAACAAAGAACATTCTCGACCGCTGTAATATAACACAGAAAATTGAACCGTTCTGTGAACTGAGGAGTCCCCTCGACTATCTGCAATTTGACACAAACCTGCACCTGATAGAAGACATCAAGAAAAAGGAGTGCCCACCAGTAATGCTGAGACAGCTGACTTTGACAACGATAGAAGAGAGATACCCGACAAACAGTTGGCTCCATGTATATACCGATGGATCGCTCGCGAGTAGCAGAGCTAAAGCGGGCGCTGGAGTTTATTCATCCCTTTTCTCACACTACATCTCAGTGGGAGAAAACAAAAGCAGTTTTGATGGGGAGACCAAGGCAATAGCATTTGCCTTACAGCAACTCCTGTATAGACCTAACGCCTACCAGAATGTTGTGTTCATGGTTGACTCAAGAGCAGCAATACAAGCAGTATCTTCCAACAAAAGAGCAAATAGTGAAACTGTAAATGACGCTCAGAAGATGATAAAGTGTCTGCAAGGATTGGGGAAACGTATATGCCTCCAATGGGTTCCTTCTCATGTTGGAGTGTTGGGGAACGAGATGGCGGATGAACTGGCAAAGAAAGGAACACGGCTCCAACATGGGAAGGCGACTCTGAACACTCTGACGGCCAAAAATATGATTAAGAAGGAAACAACCAGCGAGTTCTACCAGAGGACGAAAATCATCTCGGAGGGAAAAATTTGGCAAGATATAGAGAAGACCTGGGAGAAGAATAGGTGTAAACCAAGAAGAGAGGCAGTGGCAGTATTCCGCCTAAATACGGGACATGACTGCTTGGCAGCACATTTGCACAGAATGAAGATTCTGCCCTCTGATGAATGTACCCTGTGCCACGACACGAACTCTATAATGAATAAGGACCATCTGATGGTATGCTGTAAGCTTGACGCAGATCAAAGAATGTACACAAGCTATATTGGGACGCCAGAAGACTGATGGAATAAAATCCGAGAAGTCGCCATAAGAAACAAACAAACAAACAAACAAACTGAATTAAATCATGTAAGTACAACTAGCTTGCAAAATATTCACAAGAGTGAGCTAGTATTTAAAAAAAAACTTTATTTACCTTCATGATTCCCCCAGTAGATATACTTACACGATATGGTTATCATTATCCCAAGCCAGAAGTTTGGTTACAGTAAGCTGACCATGTGTTAATGGAGTTACTTGTTTGGTTTCTTTGTCAATGATACAAACATGAGTAAAGTACCCTGCATCTCCGTCCAGTACTGGTATTAAGGTTAGGTACATGGCTCCGTCTGCTGAGAACAATACAGGACTGGGCTCTACCCACGTGGTCGACTTCTCTATGTGAGACTGGAACAGAACAGTACGGTTTAGTAGCCGTTTCACATTGCCGCATACCCCTACTTTTTGTACAGTTTTTTCCTACAAATTTGTGATATTTCTTTCAATACTGCAAATATTTTGTAATCGTTGGAGGTCTGACAGACACAGTGTTTATATTACAAAACCCACTACGCAACTTTCCGTTATTCATTAGTCTAAGTGGCATAAAGTAAATATGAAAATAAAGGGTTCTGTCACTACTGTGGAACCAAATCTATTCAAAGTGTAATTCTCCAGGCTAAACATTTCTCTATCATACAGGGTGATGCAAAAGTCATGACACTGCTTTAAACAAATACTGAATTTATTAAATTTATTACAGACAATAAAATTATTTACAATTATTTTTTCTTTCAAACAGTTTTCCTTCTTCATTAATGCTTCTTTCAAGTCTTCCGGGAACACTGTTACATACTTTACCGCATAATCCGTTATCACTGTACAAATCATGGAATGAGTCGTATATGTAGTCTTTCAATTTGTCAATGGTATGTTGCTTTTTAGAATAAACAGAGTCTTTGACGACACAGCCCATATGAAACAATTAATTGTCGTCTTATCTGGTGAAAATGGAGGCATGTCAATATCTGCCTTCGACCAATCACTCTTTTTTCAAAAGTTTCGTTCAAATAATCGTGGGGTCTTTTCTGTTACATCCCCGCATTTACAAACTATTTTCTAAAATTATTTTCTAGTCTCAAACTATTTTATTTAGAATGAGGGTTAATCGGGAGTGTCCAAATAACTATTTATATTTCATAAATACCTGTGTATCACTTTTTTGTGCTGCTCACAGTCCTGCTTAATGTCTCTATATTTAACGAGACCTCTATATTTATTGGTCTCGTTAAATATAGAGACATTAAGCAGGACTGTGAGCAGCACAAACACATGATACACAGGTATTTATGAAATATTTATACCCAGTCCAGTAAGGCAAACAAACAAAAAAAGTAAATATGAACTATTTATAACTACTCCATAACATGTAAGGAAGAAAGTTTCCAGTTTTTCTTGATATTAGATAAGGGTTATCGCAAACGCGTAACTTTACTATTCGACTCTAACCTAATATTTTTGCAGACAACAACGTTGTTTTACATTTTACTGTTAAATGTTGAATACTGGTAAACATACTGTGACTAAATAGGTTAGGTTAGAACCTTTTAGGTATTTTTTTATTATTATTTTTGCATTTCTGTTGCCATAGCAAAATAGTTTCTAAATGCGGGGATATAACAGAAAAGACCCTAATCGTGGCATAATGTGGTGGAGCACCACCATGTTGGAAGTAAATTCCCTGAAAGTTTTCAGCACACGTCATGGGTCTTGGTAGCATGTAATTTTGAAGCATATACAAATACTTATCTCCTGTCACAGTTCCTTCAGAAAGGTATGGTCCAAGTACGCCAATTGATGATATTGCCCCCCAAACACTCACTTCTGTTGAATTAAGTTGTTGCTCTAATAAAAGATTTTGATTTTCAGTATACCAGTAAGTACATACAGTTATGTATGTTAACTTGTCCGCTTAACTTAAAATTGGCCTCTTCAAACCACACAATTTTATTACAATAATATTACGACTTACCGCACAATAGTCTAATTTTCCTTTTTCTTCACTACGGCCGTTTCGGTTATTCAACCATCATCAGGATTGCTGGGTAGTTCCCGTTGTCAATATTTAAAATACATAAAAAGATATACATAAAAAGATATTCGTATATCTTATTTTTAAAATACATAATCTTTTTATGTATTTTAAATATTGACAACGGGAACTACCCAGCAATCCTGATGATGGTTGAATAACCGAAACGGCCGTAGTAAAGAAAAAGGAAAATTAGACTATTGTGACGGTAAGTCGTAATATTATTGAAATAAAAACAATAGTCGGAATGGCGAAAACAAATATGTACACACAATTTTATTGAATAAATCATATTTGCGTTGGTTAATCATCAATTCACAAATATGAAGACGTCTATCTGGGTCATCTTCAAGTAGCCCATGTACTAAACATGGAATGTAAACTTTAAATTTAATTTATACATATTGATTTGCCTCCTGAACTGCAGTAGTAATCTAACTTAGGTACACACCTCAAACAACCGTCGACAGTTCCAAATGATGAATTTCGGACTAAAGTTTACGTTGGAAATTGAAACGGATAAATTTTTTCGACTTAACCTTAAAACAGCAACAGGATACACTTGGGTACAAAATATACTGCAAACCTACTGCAACGGATCACACCATTCAAGCCACGTCTTATCACCCTATGACACACAAGATGGCCGCTTACCACAGCCTAGTTAACAGAGTTCTGACCATACCACTCAATAGGGATGATTACAACTTAAACTGGCAATAGTCAAACACATAGCAGTGGTGAATGGCTATAGTAGCACAATGGCGGACAGAATTGTGTGTAAACAAGTGAATAGACGTAAACAGACCTTAGAACCGAAGCCTAAACAATAAACGGTACCAGGAACTGGCACATACTTTCTCACAAACATATTTAAATTATTAACAGATTCACTGTAACTTGTAGGGTGGGGTAGGAGAGGTGATTTTTTTTATTAAAGTTGGAGATTAACTAATAAATATTATTACTATTATCTAGAGAGAAAACTATTCGATCGATTTCGAACAAATTTGCACCAAACACGTCAATTAAGACTTTATAGAAGCACGAAAAAAGGTTTTGAAAATTTTTGAAAAACAACACCCTTTATGGCCAAAAAAACCCCCAAAATCAGTTATTATTATTATTATTAGCTAAACAATAATTTGTAGAAAGATGCGATTTTTTGCATATGGTAGGGCACATTAAGGGCTACAAATAAGCCAAATTTGATCAAAATCGTTAGAGCCGTTTTTTTTTATAAAAAAATAATAACTGATTTTTTGGAGGTTTTTTCGCCAAAATGGGGTTGTTTTTCAAAATTTTTCAAAACCCTTTTTCGTGCATCTATACAGGACTACTTGAAATGTCCTGGTGCAAATTTGTTTGAAATCGATCGAATAGTTTTCGCAATTTCGCCAAAAAACTCTAAAAAATCAGTTATTATTATTATTTTTAGCTAAACGATGAGTTTTAGAAAGATGCGTTTTTTTTTAATATGGTAGGGTACATTAAAGGCTACGAATAAGCCAAATTTTATCAAAATCGTTAGAGCGTTTTTTTGTAAAAAAATAATAACAGTTTTTTTTGCGAAAAAGGGGGTTGTTTTTTTAAAATTTTTCAAAACCGTTTTTCGTGCATCTATACAGGCCTACTTGACATGTCCGGTGCAAATTTGTTTGAAATCGATCGAGTAGTTTTCGCTCTAGCTTTGTATACATACAGACATACAGACAGACATTTTGTAAAAACCACTTTTTTGGACTCAGGGGGTCCCAAAACGGATATTTCCACAAAAATCTCAACATCGATTTTTTTTGCGATCACTATACTTTCTCTATACTATAGTATAGTGAGAAAGTAAAAGTAGGCCTATGTATGTATTGAGTATGGAGACACTTTGCACTATACTATCAAGAATGTATTAAGGAAACAGAACATTATGCTCCTCCAATAAACTGGAAAAGCTGGTGGGGAATAAAGAGACCAATGTTAAGAAAAAGATGTTTTCCAACAAACAGGAATTTATAATGAAATGTTTGGACTGTCCTATGAACTACATCGGACAAATGGGCCGATCATTTAAAACTAAGTTTTCCGAACATATTCTAAAAAAGACACTATTCACACAAAAATCTAAGTTTGCCGAACACCTGGTACATAGTTGCCACACAGTGGACAAAATCAACACCAGTATGGAGATTTTACACAAATGTAAGAGTCTCCTTTCATGTCTTGTTTGTAGGAAATGCATATTTACAACCCATTCAAGGATAACCATAATAATACGCTGAATGAAAAACTGAAGTACAGCTCTAACATACTGTTCAACTCCATTCAGAATATGAAAACACAGAGCTCTAGTAGTAAGATAATTCTTCAGATAAAGCAAGTGGGGGTAGGTTAATTCCGACAGTTGCAAGTACGGGGTTGTGGTTAGTTACGCTTAGTCGGCTGGCCAGCATGTTTGTTATGTGTCGTGTAATTTGGACTTGTGATGTTTGTCATATGTGTTAAGTGTGTATTTTATTTGTTTTAAGTTTTAAATTTCTTATGACTTGACAATGGAAGGTTAAGACTTCCAAAACCGGTAGTCACCGAAATTGTCCATTTGAAACTGTCGATGGTTGTTGCAGGTATGTACCTAAGTTAGATTTAAATTAAAGTTTGCGTAAGATTCTTTGCGCAGACCTTCGTGACAACTCCTGCTCAGAGGCTTACCATCTGCTTAATTTTCGTGTTCTTTGAGTCACAGTTTAATTTATTTTCCTCTGTTGCGACTGTTATTGGGCGGCTAGACATTGCTGCATCCACAACAGATCCATATTGTTCACTATATGTTGTACACAGTTTGTCTAGAGGGTGGATTTGAATTAAAATGTCTACCCCGTTCATTAATAACTGCAGCAGCACCACTTTGAAAAAAAAATTAAAGCGAAAATCCCTTCTTCTTTCGTTAACATCATTTCAACTTCAGGTTTGAACTTCATAATTTGAAAACTACAGCTTTAAAACATGTCCAGCTGAGTAGACCGATTGTCGCCAACTTGACAACGCGTAATTATCAATTATCATTCGACCATTTTGTGTCCGCAAGTGTTGTACGGCTAAAGTTTTCACAGAACATTTTTAAAGCCTCTATTGTGGGGTGTGTAAAGTTTCAAAAAGATCGATGCATTGATGGGCAAGCTACAGAAAATCAAACGTTTAAACCTCTTCGTGGGAAGGTTTGTTTATTTATAGCTACCCCATTTTAATATATTTGTCCGTAGTGACCATATTATCTAAAAATTCCTGGCACTAACATGTGTAAATTGTGAAGTTTTATCCAGATTAGTCGGGTAGTTTTTGAGATTACAGAAAAAGAAAGCGTATGGGTTAATATTTAATTTTAAGGGTGGTTATTCCATTTCATCCCTTTGACTCAAGTAATAAAATTGCAAATATTTTTTTAAATTTCTTAAAAATAATATTTAGTAATTTTTCTTCAACAGCTTGTTGGAAGTTAGTTTAATTTATATTCATTGTATAGGAGTAGCAACCCCGTTTCAACCCCTAGACTGTTGTAGAAATTGTAACATGTAAAAACTTCTGGCAATGATATGGATAAACGGTGAAATTTTTAGTGAAACTGGTCGAATAGTTTTTGAGTCTATATAGGACAAAGAAACAAATATTTATTTTTATATATTAGCTGACCCGTACGGCGTTGCCCGTGGTGGTTGGTATTTTCAGTCTTTTTAACGTAATTGTATTCTTTTTAAGTGTTCAGTCAGTGAGTGGTATTTGGCTTTTATATATATAGATCTTAAATAATAAAATCACTATTGTCATAATAATAAAAGATCTGAAATTATGATTTTAGTAACTTTGATCCCCCCAAACCCCTCCTAAAATTTCGAAATTTTTATATCCTTTCTTAGTGAGCACCTATGGACCTAGAGGGAGCTACATACCAAATTTCATTCCAATCCGTTCTGTAATTTTGGAGAAATCGTGATTTAGTAATTTTCACCCCAATAAAATTTCCAATTTTTTAAATCTCTTTTTTAGTGAAAACTTATGGCCCTAGAGGAAGCTAGAAGCTACATAACAAATTTAATTCCAATCTGGTCGGTAATTTTGGAGAAATCGTGATTTAGTAATTTTTACCCCCAAACCCCCCTAAAATTTTCAATTTTTAAAACCCTGTTTTGGTGAACACTTATGGCCCTAGAGGAAGCTACATACCAAATTTCATTCCAATATGTTCGGTAATTTTGGAGAAATCGTGATTTAGTAATTTTTACCCCCCAAACCCCCCTAAAATTAAAAATTTTTTAAAACTCTTTTTTAGTGAAAACTTATGGCCCTAGAGGAAGCTACATACCAAATTTCATTCCAATCCGTTTGGTAGTTTTGAAGAAATCGTGATTTAACCCTGGAACTGTTAAAGTGCACAATTGTGCAGTTTTCCACGCATCAAAACACTGAACAAAACAACTCAACTTGTATTGAATATTTCACCCACTAAAAATCATCCAATCGTAAAATCACCGGCACCGTTGGAAAGGAAATGAATTAAACTTAAATTTTTGCATTTACAAGTTTTTTCTAAAACGTATATTTACATACGTAATCATCGTTGCAGTTTTTTAGTTTTCTAAAAGCCAATGTCGCGCGAATTTTAATGCACCAAAACTACCTTTAATTCCAGTTCCTATGTCTTTCAATACAGCCCGCCCGGTATTTTTCTGAGTTATATCTGTATACTGAAGGATTCATCACACTTTTACCTATCTGAAACTGCCATCCAATCCAAAACCGGACAAATAGTTCCAAAGATATGGAATTGTCTGTAAACCTTTGCAATTGAGCAGATTTCAATCAATAAAACAACACATTTTGCATTCGAGATATCTTTTATAATTCGAACTATTTCAATAGACTTTTTAATATATATTTATAGGCCAAAGTTCAATCTTTCATTTGGTGTAAAGCAAACTATATTTGACTTTTTAGATGTTATTCAAACAGCAGTTGAAAGTTCATATTTGCACAGAATTCATACTACCGCTTGAGTTTGCAAAACAAGGCTGTTTCCATTGTCTTCAACAGTCATATTTTGAATTTCCTTTGTCCGCACGAGGTTTCATTTGTTTCATCTTACTTTTGTAAATCAATTGATTCTAAGTAAAACACTTTTATGATGAGGTAATATACAAGTATACAGTGCAATTCTTTGATTTATTCTCTACACTTTGCTTGAATAATATTTCATTTTTGGGCAAAGCATATATTAGTAAATTACGTTTCAAATTAGGCGGTTTTGTTAGCAATCGTGTATTTGGAACACAAAAACTGGTGCTTTCAAAATAAGAAATTTGAAATCGATAAATGTTTTTATACAGTTCTATTTAGAACTAAATTACGAAACTTTTTTACATTTACGAAAAAACTACAAAAAATTTTTACGACTTGTTATGTAGGCCTAAAGTTGAACTTTTTCCTTTCGTTACTGAACATTTTTTGCTTCTTGAGCTAATAACTTTTACAATTTTACATCAATGAATTTTTTAATTACATATATGGATTTTTTGAACCTTTCTATACAAAAAAGGTGCAGAACACTTTTGGATTAGTATACAATTACTATATTTGGCGAATTTTTGAAAATCTGCTTGCACACGCACCGAAATGACTTGGCGTTGCAAAACATTAACATGGACAGTTGTAGGGTTAAGAACTTTGAGCCCCCCAAACCCCCCTAAAATTTCGAATTTTATCAAACCCTTTCTTAGTAAGCACCTATGGTCCTAGAGGAAGCTACATACTAAATTTAATTCCAATCCGTTCGGTAGTTGTGAGGAAATCGGTTTTTAATAACTTTGATCCCCCCCAAACCCCCTAAAATTTCGAATTTTTTCAAACCCTTTCTTAGTGAGCACCTATGGCCCTAGAGGAAGCTACATACCAAATTTCATTCCAATCCGTTCTGTAGTTTTTGAGAAATGGTGATGAGTGAGTCAGTGGGTTTTGGCTTATATATATATATATATATAGATTATAGAGATTTGTTTTTCCGACTGTCAAGTCATCCCCCCCCCCTCTCCCCCACCATACCCCTATCCAAGTGCCTCTGTCCTAATTAATCGCCATTACGGTGAAAATATCAGAGTAGACAATAATCTGTTTGCATTTGCTTCTCCGTGGTGTTTGGCGAGCGAAGCGAGCGTTGACGTAGCGCTCTAGCCAATAATAATAACAAATTATGTCCTGTCTTCTAGAAAAAGACAAAACACACACTTCAAATAAATTAGAGACCGGACAGAGATTGGGAGAGGTCAAATCACATAAAGTGAAAGATAAATGATGGCGACTTATAACAGTCTGTGTACTTACATCTTGACAAGCCCATTTAGCTCCTGAACAGATGGATATGACAGATATATTTTGTCTTCTGTTCATCCAAATAACAGCGAGCTGTTTGTCCACACGCCAACTAACGCTAATAAAATATGGCTGCCTGAAAACAATACAAAGACATTGTTATAAAAACTTTAAATAAGACAAGTTTAAGTTGCTACCTGCTACCGGCTGATTCAAATATATTACAAACTAGCTGACCCGTACGGCGTTGCCCGTGGTGGTTGGTATTTTCAGTCTTTTTAACGTAATTGTATTCTTTTTAAGTGTTCCCTCAGTGAGTGGTATTTGGCTTTTATATATATAGATCTTAAATAATAAAAGCACTATTGACATAATAATAAAAGATCTGAAATTATGATTTTAGTAACTTTGATCCCCCCAAACCCCTCCTAAAATTTCGAAATTTTTCATACCCTTTCTTAGTGAGCACCTATGGCCCTAGAGGAAGCTACATACCAAATTTCATTCCAATCCGTTCGGTAGTTTTGAAGAAATCGTGATTTAATAACTTTGATCCCCCCAAACCCTCCTAAAATTTCGAATTTTTTTAAACCCTTTCTTAGCGAGCGCCTATGGCCCTACAGGAAGCTACATACCAAATTTCATTTCAATCCGTTCTTTAGTTTTTGAGAAATCGTGATGAGTGAGTCAGTGAGTGGTATTTCGCTTTTATATATATAGATAAAGGTCGTGCAAATACTGTGGAAATCACCATTGTTATCTTGTAAACTATAAATCTGACAGCAAACTTTAAACGGGGAACCTTTCCCTCTTTTTTGAGAAATTACAAAGTACGTAGTTAAAATATTTGTAAATGAATGCCATTTTAAAATATGGCGGTCAACTTTCGAATTTGTTACGGAACACCCTATACTTTATGATGATTTTGAATTTTACAAGTTATTTTAAGACTTTTTTGTTCTTGGTGTTTTTTTTTATACGACTAACCGTTTAAAAGCTAGAGGGATGTTACATTTTAGAAACACATTATCTGAGCGGAAGTATTATCTGAGATTTTCTAGTACGAAAAATCTCAAACTAATTTTTCTTACGGTAAAAAAAAAGTGCTTAAGGTAAGTGCTTTTGTCCAAATCGGACGTACATTTGCGGCCGTTAGAGTGCGAATACATATACATAAATTTTTTAATGACACCCCAGAACGTGTTCTGGAGACCATAAAAGCCACTGAAATAGCCTAATGGAAATTCTACTTGGTATGCATAAATTAAGAAAAAAACTGTAATTATGTGCTTAAGACCACACGGGAGAAGTGTAAACTTTTGACACACTTTATAAAATGAGGAAGCACAGTGTCCATTTTTAACACAATTTACGAAATGAGGAAGCATATAGTCTATTTGTAATACAACTTACGAAATGAGAAATCACAATGTCCAATTCAGAGGTATTACCAAGTAAACTATTTTAAC
>JAGFPH010005028.1:11555-21919 GCA_018207615.1 Philaenus spumarius | reverse complement strand
CAAAGCCAAAAAGTAAAATTTTTAAATAAAAATGTCATCGGAAATAATTGTTCAAAAGAAACAAACGATGAACATTCGCGAATATTAAAAAGGAATAAAAGTAACATCGATTTAAAGTGTGCAGAGGTTAAGATTCCAAACACACAGGCGGCAAATAATTGCGGAGAGAGGCTATTTTTCGAAAATCCAAAACGAACTGAACGTTGTAACGTAAATATCACTGTACTAAACTCACGCAACGATAAACACTGTAGTCCTAATACAAAGTATAATAGGAACTTTAACTATAATAAACGTAATTCAATCGGAGGAATAAACAGAAACCATAACACTCCAAATGTTGGTAGAACACTAAGCTCGAATAAAGTTAAATTTAAGGAATCAGCTGTAGGCCTAACAGTAAAATATAACGGTACAGAGAAAGTTTTTGTACGTAAACACAGCCGATATAAAAGTAGACTGAGCGAAAACAAAGGGAAATTGGTGACAGACTGTCTGGAAGGTAGGGTAGGACAAGGTCTAAGCAATACAAATTCACAGAAGTGCCAATGGAACACAAATTAACATTAGGTTGTAAATAAACCAAACGCATAGTAGCCTAAACAGATGTTCCGAGTTAATGACCTCCAATGTAAATAAACAAGCCCAGCAGAGAAAGGGAAGCGATAATTCTACATAGACTGACCAGAGTTCAAAACGATACAAGAAGGCCTAATGTAAAGTAGAGAGGAGGGGATAACCTGAAGTCAGATGTGAATGAATGAGTACAGGGCATACAAAACATAAAGCGCTTGGAGGGGGAGTGTTTATAACATATAAACACTAGCCTTAGAAAGGAAAGGAGAACGCAAACGGTTAAAATATCTCAATGGTAAAACAAGTAAATGTAAATTCATTAATTAAAATAAAAAACGCAGGAAAAGGGTTAAACTCAAGTATAGAAATAGTAAATTAGGTTATATCTCAAATCCAGTACAATAGTAATTGTAAGTAAATTCAATTTTTATCAGGCAATATTTAGAGTTCCCTGTAAATAGACATATTGAGGAAATAAACTAAGTGGACATGTGTATGTGATTTTCAGTGGACAGAAAACTCCCAAATGGAGTTAAGACAATCCAACGAAATAATATATTGAAATGTAAAATATTGTATGTTTTTTAGCAGATATTAAGCTTGCAGTTGAAGCTAGATTAAAATTGTATTGAATAATATTGAATAATATAAATGATGTAAATAAAGAGGTTTCAGCTTGATTACTCCAAAGTGGAGAGAAATGAATTGGTACTTGTTGGATAATAGTAAATTAAATTAGGTCTTGTATTTAAAAAGGCGAAGGCAAATAGACAAGTATAGAAGGAAGCGGGGGTGGAGAGTAAATTGAACCAAAAGGGATTTGTTGATGTTTTTCACAGTATAGGGAGGGGTTTTTAGATATCTTGGATTTCTGCGTGAACTTAGAAATCAGATATTTTCAGAGGGGTAGCTACAACGGATATTAGCCGTTGTAAGGCGGGAAAAATCGGTTTTTATATTAAATTATAAAATTCGATGTTTTCAAGGCCGGACTTCGGTGAGTGTCAATTGTTAGTCAAAAATACAAGTTAAATCAGAGCAAGGCTTATCTCCCAAGATGAACCTTGATCTACGACACGTCAAGAAAGGAAATCTGACTTAGCCTGAAAGTAGCTGAGTTTTGGGGGAATAAAGGAATCCAGGAATTTTATGCATTTGTGGTTTTCATGGTTTAATACGTAGCGCTAAACGCGTGCGTTACGGCCGTGTGAATTTCAAATCATAAAAGGTAACACTACCAAAGTAAACAGGGGTTAAAGTTAAGGGAAAAGTTCAATTTAACTCGAAACTGAAAAAGTCAGATATTTTTGGAATCTACATAAGTAGACGAAAATAAAAGGTTATATAAGAAAAAGTCGAATTATTGAAAATAAAAAGGTTAGCTCAAGTGTCGAATTTCACACACCCTAAAAAGGGAGAAATAATTCAAATCAAAGGTTTTCACTCACAAGAGTTATTAGAGAATGAATAGTTCTGTGTAAAAAAGGGAACAAAAAGTAAAATTAAATTAAGATAAAATGGTGAGAGTTTTCACGCCTTTTAAAGTAGTAAAAGTTGAATTTTTGAATTTTAAATAATAATAAAGTAAAGAGATTTAGGGTTAGATTAACATTGTATTGTTAGGAAACCAGTAACTTAAATATTTTTCGCGTAGTAAATAAAAAACCCCCAAAGAACTTTTTTGCGATTGTAGGCTAAGTCCCAGAAGAAAGAAAATAAGTAAGAATGGTGAAAAGTGTTAGAACTGTACAGGTGTTAAAGACAATCGGTGTAAACAAACAAAAAAGACATTGAACGCGAAAGACAGTCGCGGAAGTCGCGGAAAAGTGTAAACGTGCCGCGCACGCGTAAAACTCACAGTACAGACACGATTCAAAAACGTACGGATAGCCAAGAACAATCTGGAAAATGTGCAAAAAGAAAATTAAGGAAAACTTAAAAGGAAAAAAAGATACAGCGGGAAATCAAAAACAATTAAGTTTCAATGGTCAAAGTGGAAGGGATGCAGCCGCGATTACAGAAAGGGGCGTCAACGAGCAACCGGATTAACCAGAGAAATTGGTGTTTTCCAGGAAAATGGAAGGAAAAGAAAAGAAGAAAATTATATAAAATTAACCAGGGTGAATTTAGACACATTTCAAGACCAAAAAAGTTTATACAAAAGAAAAATTGGCTTAATGAAAAAATGAGGGAAAGGGCATGTAAGAAATGACGTCACGAAGTGTATAAAGGATTGAACGCGAAAAATCCACGGGCTTACTCTCTCGGAATCACTTACTCTCTCGGAATCGCTGACTCTCTCGGACTCGCTCTAAGACTCACTCTAGATTCAAATTGTTACGAATGTAGACTTCACGTCACTCTGCAGCAAATATTTTTTCTTCGTTAAACTTAAATAACTTTTACATATAAACTACAAGTCAGAAGTAGTTCTTCAGGAGTAACTCTACGGCCTATCCAAATGAGTTAACGCAAAAATAACTCTATTTGGCGATACTGAGACGACATAGGCAATCCTTCAGGACATGATCTTCTAAACGGAACTTCACTTCTCACGAACCAAGGAAGAAATAGGATCAACTGTAACTCTACTAGATTCTACCAGATCTGCTCTTCAAGTACATCTGTAGCCATCATAACAACCCAACAACTTTAAATCAGAAAATCCAGGCTACCAGACACAGCATCCTAGCAGCTACAACACCAGCCCATCAACATAGCGGCATCCATCACGGAAAACCGGAGGTGAAAAACGCTGAATTAAGGTCTGTGTAAACGAGAATACGTTGTCCCCCATTTTAATTAATTGCCTGAGTAAATTCAATAAAAATATTTAAAGTACTGGTTGAGATATGTTAGTTTCAAATTAAATTCAAATCATAAATTAAATAAATGTAAATTCGATATTCCCTAAATTTAAATAATAAATGTAAATAAATTAAATTCAAATAATTTAAAATTAAATTGATTATAAAATTAGACTGTCTGCCAAGCCTATTAGAAATTAGAATTATAGGTTTAACATTAATATTGGATAGAAATTATATGTACAAGCAGATGGTGAGAAAAGCAAGTTGTTTATGTTTAATTTTGAAAAAGTTTTGATTTTGAGTTTTGAATAAATTAATTATTAATTTTTATACTGAAATACTGAGAGTAATCAATTACCTGTTATATGGTTATCCATTCATGAGATTTTCCTTTATTAGAAATAGTCAAATAAATGTGTTTAGCTGTAGAAATAATCAAAGCACAAATAAGGTAAGTTATAAGGGCTGTTCCACTGTTCTCATTTCCCTGAGATCAAAAATAATCAAGAGTTCTCGTAAATTAAATTCAGAGCTAGTAAAGTTATTAATTTCTGGAAGCTATTTTAAAGTGTTAGAGTCAGTCGAAATACTTATAGAAATAGGTATCAGACACCCAGTTGCATCACCTAAGCTAAAGATAAAATTTTGGCTAAAGGCTTCCAGTAGGTGTTGTAACTTATTATACAACAAAAGAACACGTTGAATTGTTCCGTTGTAAAATTGGAGCAGCCAACGAGGGGTTTGTTTCATATTGTTCCTGTACATCCACATATTTGCCTTTTTGACAGAAATGTAGCACTTCCATGTTCGTCTGTATGTCAGTGTATGTATGGTCGTAGTCAATCAGGTGCTCAGCGAAAGTTGATTTCATCACTGAGTTTGGTTTTTTGGAATTGGGGATATGTTCCTTAAACCTCTGCTGGATAGATCTTCCTGTCTGACCAATATAAAATTTATTGCAACTAACACAATTCAGTTTGTAGATCCCACTTTTAGTGTAGTTATTGGATTTTGTTGTTTTCGGTTTAAGTATTTTTCCGAGGCTGTTGTCCGTTCTGTATGCTATATTTATTCCATGGTCGTTCAAGGTTTTTCGGGCTATTTTATCAGTATATTGATTATATGGTATTACTGCATATTTGTTTTTATTCACATGTTTGGTTAATTTCTTTTTCTCTTGTTTTCTTATTATGTTGTCAATCAGTTCAACTTCATAGCCATTGTTCACGGCTATATGCTTCAAAATTTGTATTTCGTCAGATCTATCTTTTGGACTCATTGGGATGTTCATCATTCTGTTGATGTAGCAGTTAAATGCAGCCATTTTGTGTTGGTAAGGGTGATAAGATGAGCTATGTAATACATGGTCCGTCTGCGTTGGTTTCCTATATACCTTGAAACAATGTTTGGTTGAACTATTTGTGATCGTTAAGTCGAGGAAATTTATTGATTTATTATTCTCCAATTCACATGTGAACATTAGTTTTGGGTGTATGTTATTTAGATATTGATTGAATTTGTTTATTTGTCTTTCAGTACCCGAGAATAGGCAAATGGTGTCGTCTACGTATCTGTAATAATAAACTATCTTTTTATAGTGTGGGTTACATTTATTCATGATATGTTCATTTTCCAAGTAGTTCAAAAATATTTCCGCCAGTATGCTAGATAGCGGTGAACCCATTGTGAGTCCATCATTCTGTCTGAAACACTCGTTATTAAAGGTGAAGTAGTTGTGTTTTAAACATATATGCAATAGATTTATTAATTCAGTTATGAATTCGCTTTGTACATTTCCTTGATTTTTTAAAGTTTAAATCTTTGTCAAAGTTTACAACATGTTAAAGATTCATCAAAGTTTGACAAACGAATTATTTCGTCAAAGAATCGTCAAATTTCTTTGATGGAAAATCTTTGATTAGAGAAATTTTACATTTATTTCATAGTGTAATATGTATTCCTACCTTACTAATATTTTGAATAAGCCTACTTATTGTGTTACTGCAGTTATAATTTGTTAACCCGGGTAATTATTGGTCCGATATTGACTTGGATCCTCCGTTCAATATCTATAAATATATAAATGTAAGTTGTTTTGTGTATACTTCAAAAACTCAAAAAGTTCTGCATCGATTGAACTCAAATTTTGAACTCAACACGCTTCAGCGAATGTTTTTATCTATGTTCCCCCGACACAAGGGGATAAGGGGGGGGGGAGTGGAAGTGGGGACCAATCGAATATTTTCAAATATACCCAAATTATCATTTATTTATTTCTCATAGGTTGCCCCCTCTGCACAAATATGACGATTAGGCGTCTATTTTAGGTAGATTTTACCCAAATTATGAAGCAAACTAGTGAAAAGATGGAACACTTTTTCGAGACTTCGGCTCGTCCGGACAGAACACACGAATTGAAACTACGACTTTTTAACTGTCAAAATCGGTTTCTCGTATCTAAAAACATATAAGACGTTACCCCACTCAGAATTTTCAAAATATTAACTCAATATTTTCAAAATTGTGACCCAAAAACGTGATTCCGTCGCTCTACGACTTTTTAACTGTCAAAATCGGATTTCCCGTACCAAAAAACATATAAAACAATACCCCACACTGTATTTTCATAATTTGACCCAATATTTTCAAAATTTTAATAAAAAATGTGACTTCTATAAAAAATCAGAACGGGAAAACATTCATTCACATAGCATCGATGAAGTCACAACCATAGCCTGTTTGAAACCTTATCTACTTGAATACTTGAATATTGAATCTAGCTACGTAACAGTTCTTCTTCTTCAACAACAATCAAACATTTAAACCAAGCCGGTATCGGTGTTTATAGGTTATGTAATGCGTGTAATGATTGTGATTTCACTAATTAAGTGCGTCCATGGTGTTGTAGTTGTGCGTAAAGTGTGTTTATCGTGCACATTTCGCTTCTGTTACTGAAATATTTTGTATAGAAATCGTTATTCGAGGTATGTTGGCCTGGATAATTTATTAATATTAGTTGTAGCTAGGTACGAATAGCCTACTATTGTTTTATTAAAGGTAGCTTTAGTTATTATTTGATTTACATTGTTTTAACCAAAAATCGCAGTAAAATTGGTAGTAAGATAGCGTCCGACAAATTTTCTATGCTCTTTGAAATGTATGCTTAAACCTTATTGTTATTAAAATGGTGTTTAAAAGTTAGAATTACCTGTAAATAATTATATCTTCCAGTTTTGTTGGTAAATGATTAGTATAGTAGATTCCGTGAAAAAGTTAAGGCATAGATCTAGTACTTTAGGCCAATGGGTTGAATGTTTTTTTATTTACGAAAACTATAGTAAGATTACAGCCTATAACAAGTTGCTGTTACCATTAACTAAATATTTATCTGTATATATAAGCGGCTTTATATATACATTTATTATTATTATTTATGCATTAATTTAATGTAAATGCATTTCAGAAACTTGTGTTGGTTAATAGGCCTATCATAACAATCAACATTGGAAATTTAGAACCAGTTAATTTAGTGCTTCACATATTTTAGGTTAAGTTAATAAAAATAAAAGCAAATACAAACAGTTCGTTTCTCACATGGACAACTGTAGGTCTATGTTGCGTGTTCCCGTGTCGTCAAACCATATACCTAGCCTTTATATCTACGCATGCAACGGAAAAACAAATAATTCGACCACGCAGCTGAACCGCTGACGTGAGTTGAGCAAATTTCCAAAATTAAGTTTATAGTCCTATGTTTTAGGGTTTCAACCAACAATTTGGGAAATAGGTCTATTCACGACGGTGCTGAATAGCTGCAAAATGGTTCGCACGCCATTCCGAATATTGGGACTATCTTCAAAACACAATGCATTGCTTGCTTCGCACGCCAACCCCCGTGTTGGGAGTATCTTAAATACACAATGCATTGCGTGCTTCGCACGCCAACCCCGCGGAAGAATCCACCACATGGCTTTGAACCGGGTACTTCTATGGTATTTTACGTTTTGATTGTTTTTGGGGGAACCGAGCGAGCTATAAGGTCGCGTAAAAAAACTGAATGTTCAGAATAACATCCTACATTAGTATTTGTAAAAAAAACTCTAAAAACAAAATTCATTCTGGTAGGAAAAATCTAAAATTGTTACTTCCGGTCAAAAAACGTGCTTCCGATTGTTGGATTTTTTGGCTAACGAACTCGATAAAACAGCTGATTTGGATAAACAATACCATATAGCAACCAACTTGGAAAATTTGGAACCAGTTTATTATTCTGCACAACCAACAGTTTCTATAGATTAGTTTTGCAAATAAACAAAAACCGACGAAAAATGAAGATTGTATTTTAATTAATTTAAACACGTGTTGTTACATATTATAAATAAAACAGCTGATTTGGATAAAAAACTTGATATAATTTCAGGTTAGGCTTATACTGAACTAAAACACGTTTATTGACAGCGTTTACATTTGTTACCATAGCGACCAACTTGGTAAATTTAGAATTTTTCACAACAGTTTTTTTTGCATTAGGTAAAAGCAAACACAACTAAAATCAACGAAAAAGGCTTACAGTATTATAATTCAAACATCTGTTGTTACATATTAGAAATAAAACAGCTGATTTGAAACAAGAGCTTAACACAATTTTAGGTTAGGTTTATACTGGATAACACACATTTCTTGACGGCATTTACATTTGTTACTATAGAAACCAAGTTGGCAAATTTATAATCAAGTAATTATTCTTCACAAGTATTAGTTTTTTTACATTAGGTAAATGCAAACACAAACAAAAATCTACGAAAGAGATTTACTTGTGTATTATAATTCAAATATCGTTTGCTGCTACATGTATTAGACTATATAATCAAAATATCTGATTTGGATGAAAAGGTTGAACAAATTTTAGATTATGCCTATACTGAACCAACACACGCGTGTTGAAAGCATTCAGTTTTATTAATATAGCAACTAAGTTAGCAAAAATTTAGAATCTTTTAATTTTGTTTAACAACCAACAGTGTTTTTATGGATATATATATATATATATATATATATATATATATATATAAATTCCAGCTCTTCACGTAAAAATGGCCCTACTGTGTTTGCAGGATGGTCAGGATCAGGGTAATCGTCGCACACAATTTCCCATCCAAGTGGCTCTGTCCTAATAAATCGTCATTTCAGTGGAAATATCAGTGTGAAAAATACTCTAATCTGTTTCCATTTGATTCGCCGCGAGTCGCTGTGGTGGTGGAGAGCAGGGTGGAGTACCCTAGTTTTATATATAAATAAACGGTAGGCCTACATCTCCCAGTTTCAACTGCCACATCTCCCAGTTGACACTTTATATCTTCGAAAGAGTAACATAGGAGGTGGTTATTTAGAATTGCAAAAGGAGGACATATACCATGGAAAATATTAGATGCATGTAACACACATCCATATTATATTATTATTATTATTAAAAACTATTTGATCGATTTCGAACAAATTTGCACAAAACATGTCAATTAGGCTAGTATAGATGCACGATAAAAGATTTTTAAAATGTTTTGAAAAATAACCCCCTTTTTGACCAAAAACCCCCCAAAATCAGTTATTATTATTACCTAAACGAGAATTTTTAGAAAGATGCTGTTTTTTTGCATATGGTAGGGTTTATTTAAAGGCTACAAATAAGCCAAATTTCATCAAAATCGTTAGAGCCGTTTTTGAGAAATTTTGATTTTTCTCGTTTTTATCCATTTTTCGGAGGTAAAACCCCTTAAAAATAAAAAATTTGTAAAAATTAAAAAAGCCAGGAGATATATTCCAGAACTACACCTATATACCAAATTTCATCAAAATCGGACCGTTGGTATGGTCTCAAGCTCTGTAGGGCCTACACATCCTAACAGACACACGGACAGACATCACCAAAAACCTACTTTTTTGGGTTCAGGGAGCACCAAAACAAATAATTCCACTAAAAATATTTTTGGGTTCAGGGAGTACCAACACAGATAATTCCACTAAACAATTTTTTGGGGTTTGTTCAGGGAACACCAAAACAGATATTAAACTAAAAATTCAAATTCGAAAATTTGTATGAAAACAATACTTTCTTCATATACTACGTACAGGAGGGGGGGGGGGGGAGAAAGTAAAAATTTCATAAATATTTCGCATACATTTAATTTACGATTGTGTACAGTTTTTTCGCGAACTAAAAATGCCGAAATTCGCAACTCGAAGCGTTAGAATATCGTAAGTCACTATTCCAAATAAAAGTTGCAACAGAAGGTAATGGAAACAAATGATGATTACTTATACTTGGGCTAAGTAGAATTAATTACGTTCAAAACTTTCACACTTAGCAAACTTCAAGACACTGTTCAGCTGTAATAAATACACTCTTCACTAATTAGTCGGGTTGTTTTCAAACAAAACGAGTTTCTTTCAAATCTTTCGCGAAGCAATGCTTTCGCGGAGGAGTAATTAGTTCAAGCGGTAAAATTAGTTGATTCACGCAGTTGAACCGCTGACGTGATCTGGGCTAGTTTCCAACATCAAGTTTATATGTTTTAGGGTTTCAATCAACTATTTGGGAAATTGGTCTATTCACGACGGTGCTGAACAGCTGCAAAATGATTCGCACGCCATTCCGCATATTGGGAGTATTTTCAATACACAGTGCATTGCGTATTGGGAGTATCTTCAATACACAATACATTGCGTGCTTCGCACGCCAACTCCCCGTATTGGAAGTATCTTCAATACACAATGCATTGCGTGCTTCGCACGCCAACCCCCGTATTGGAAGTATCTTCAATACACGATGCATTGCGTGCTTCGAACGCCAACCCCCGTATTGGAAGTAACTTCAATATACAATGCATTGCGTGCTTCGCACGCCAACCACCGTATTGGATGTATCTTCAATACTCAATGCATTGCGTGCTTCGCACGCCAACCCCCGTATTGGAAGTATCT
>JAGFPH010005027.1:94848-105659 GCA_018207615.1 Philaenus spumarius | reverse complement strand
TATTTATTTCAGTAAATGTCTCATTACTCAGTTATTTACTATCCGATTGTAGCAAATAAAGTATCATTTTGTTCGTCTAACATTTCATGGTATAAAGAATGGAAGATTTTAGGGGCCAAATATGAAGTGGGGATAGACAAGAATTTAGAAGTGTGGGACAAAATTAACTGTAGTTTTAAAAATACTCAATTGAAATATTTACTGAAAAAAATCAGTTTGGAACAGAGGGAACAGCTTCTACTAGCAGCGAAAATGGGAAATTCCATAAAATTTACTCCAGTTTAGATTTTAACCTAGGGCAAAAACACTATTTTAACTGTAGTAAAAATGAATATAAGTTGCAGGAAATAAAATGGGCATTTAAGTGTAGAGCCGAGTTAATTCATTTAAATTTTAAACCGTGGGTTGAAGGGAGAAATTATCTTTGTTCGTTATGTAATATGGGAGTAAACGAAGACGTTTACCATTTTGTGGCAGAATGCCCGATATCGGTGCAACATAGAAAATCGTATCTGGGTAAAGAAAGATTACCGATGTCAGAGTTCAAGGACTTTATGAATGGTAAGGATTGGGGAGTATTATGTAAATATCTTGAACAAGCATGGCATTATAGATGGGTATTGATACAAGAATTTAACTTTTGATAATACTTTTAGGTTGCGATCGCTGATCTTTATTGTTATTAGGAATTTAATATCTGTACTCATTTCTGATCAAACTTGTATTTATGTGTGTATTGATAATTTTTCTTTGTCTAAGTAATTGTAAGTTTATAGTTCTGTGGCTATTCATTAATAAATTATTGTTAGTTGTTGCCAACTTAGCAGACGGCTGAAAGCCATGCTAGATTGTATGTTAGAAGACGTTATAATTTTGTAAAGTAAAGAAATAAAGCATATGTTATTATTATTATTATTATTCCCAGATGCTTCAAATTGAGGTTTCTAGCTACATAGAACATTCCGTTTCCGGTTTGTAGAACATTCTAGAAAGTTCACGAACGTTTCAGAACGTGAAATCCTTTTGATGGTCTGGTACATTCTCGAACCTTCTGAAAGATTTTATAACATTCTACAACGTTATCCTACGTTTTAGAACATTCTGTGTGGTACATTCTGGACAGTTTTAGGTCTCTGGTTCCATAGTCCGTTATAGAACATTCTAGAATAATCTATAAATTTCTGGAACATTCAACAACATTTTAGAATATTGTGGAAGGGTGTAGAACATTCTGGCCAGTCTCGGCCACTTCAGCAGTCTATTACCAGCTGATTTACTGCCTTCTAATAAGAAGTCCATTGGTGCTAAGCGCTTTTTGGCACCTACATCTCCGGACGTAACTCCTGTAGTTCCAAACTGAAACCATCTTCATGGATGGGGGATGGAGTGGTACTATACTATATAACCCCCATGGGACTGCACGAGTGGTTGTGGAGTTATACACCCACTGACAAACCATGCTTACCATATACATATATGTATATACCAGCTCCCGATCCGGCTTTGCACGAATAGACCCGTTCTTAGCGAGCACCTAGGGCCCTAGAGGAAGCTACATACTAAATTTAATTCCAATCCGTTCGGTGTTTTTTTTTTTAGTAACTTTGACCCCCCAACCCCCCTAAAATTTTGAATTTTTTTTAAACCTTTCTTAGCGAGCACCTAGGGCCCTAGAGGAAGCTACATACCAAATTTCATTCCAATCCGTTCAATGGTTTTGTAGAAATCGTGATTTAATAACTTTGACCCCAAATCCCCCCTCCCCAAGATTAAAAATTTGTTGAACCCCTTTCTTAGCAGCACCTACGACACTAGAGGAAGCTACATACCAAATTTCGTTCCGATCCTTTCTGTGGTTTTGGAGAAATCGTGATTTAGCAACTTTGCCCCCCCAAACTCCCCCTAAGATTTAAACATTTTTGAAACCCTTCCTTATCAGCACCTATGGCCCTAGGGAAAGGTACATACCAAATTTCATTCCAATCCGTTCAGTAGTTTTAGAGTAATCGTGATTTAATAACTTTGACCCAATCAAACCTCCCCAAAAATTTCGAATTTTTTTAAAACCTTTCTTAGCGAGCACCTATGGCTCTAGGGGAAGCTACATAACAAATTTCATTCCAATCCGTTCAATGGTTTTGGAGAAATCGTGTTTTGGTAACTTTGACCCATCAAACCCCCCAAAATTTCGAATTTTTTGAAAACCTATCTTATTGAGCACCTATGGCCCTAGAAGAAGCTACATACCAAATTTCGTTCCAATCCATTCAGTAGTTTTGAGAAATCGTGATCAGTGAGTCAATGGATTTGGGTTTTATATATATACAGATACTGTATAGTACAGCATTTACCAAACAGCTATGACTATATTGCAGATTACATCTGTGGCAAACTGGTCGAGCGCTTTTAACCGCTTAGCCACCCTATTTTTCTCTTTACATGAAATAGAATCCTCTCGCACAGATTAGAATCACTCACTAAAGGGTCTTGTTTAATATTCAGACCTGTCGACAACGTTAACGAAACTAGGAACTCTGTGTAAAGAGTAGGGGAATTATGTTTCCAAATCACGTCCGGCTGGTTCGTTATGAGAGTAAATAACGAGAACCATGTAGGGCAATTGAATTAAAGTTTTAAAATTCAAAACAGGCCAAAGCTTTTCTCCAGCTCACAGGGTTATAAATATGGCCCACTTCTGAGTAATAGCTCAACTACAAAAGGGAATTTACCTGGGAGTGAGTCATAGGAGTGCGTCATAGAGTATAAACCGCGAAGCCGTGTAGTTTCGTGAACATTAGAGTCGGGGAAACGTACATACACGTACGAGTTAAAGTAGGCGAATACAAGGAAACTGGAGAGTTTAATTCAAACTGATTTTAGTATTACATGGTTGCATTTCCGTAAAACAAAGAAGATAGAAATTTAATTACTGTATCTAAAAAAATAATGTTCCAATCACATCTTTAATTTTTCTGGAAAAAAGTTGATTTCAAATGTTTAAAACGTTTTTTTAATAATTAAAAAGTTTAAATTAAACTATACAGAGTGTCTTCCGACCATATGAACAAACTTTGTCACGTTATTCAGCATGTCAAAAGAATAAAAAAAATGTAATATAACATGTGACCTATTCCGTTTTCGGTCTGTCTGTCTCTATGTGTTTTTTACAAAATACTTAATATTTTTAGAAGTAGAAAAGATATTGAGCTCAAACTTTGTACACCTATTTGTTGCGTAACCTTTTATCACTGTACGAAAAATTAGAACAATATTTTCAATATTTTCAAAATGGCGACCGTTTATAATTTTTAAAGTCATTATCTCAAAAACCGCTAATTTAAAAAAAAATTACAAGGGACAAAAAAGTTTACTTTTTTAATGACAAACTCAATGGTTTTCTTATTTTTTCTGTAGCTCAAAGGACAACAGGGATATTGACAAAAAAAAGGAAAAATGTTTTTCTTGGTAGTTGTCAACAATACCCAGAATTACTCTAGAAACAAAATATTTTAAAGTTATTTTGAGCTAAAATAATAAGTTATTTTTGCATAATGTTCCGAGCACTTTCTGAGCTGATTCCACTAGCAAAAATAACGGAAAAAATTCATTTATTCATAGGTCTGGAAATGCTTCGTTAGAGAGTTACAGCTAGCGAAAGATTTCACTCGTGTTTCAGATTACTCACAGAAACGAATCCCTATTGAAATATGTAGGGCTTTAATTTAGGTGTAAAATTTAATTTAATTTAATTTACGTAAAATGAGCATATAAATTTAATAAAATTAGTCCCAGTGCTGTAACTGCAGTAATTGTTAATACAGGGTGTCTTGCAACCATATGAACAAACTTTATCACGTTATTCAGCATGTGAATATTATTAATATTAAATAATTAATTAATAAACTATACATTTTATTAAAAAAAAGTCAAGACACAAATAAGTTAGAAAATTTTAAGACAAATAACATGATGTATAATTTATTCTTATTGGCTGAAGGATAACTAAGAAAATTACATACAATTTAATTAATAATATCAATTATAGTAACAATTAAATAATAACTTATGAACAAATTAACCTCAAATGCAATGTGTATTGCACTTTGGTTTTAATATTAATGACAGTTTAAGACTGAGAAATTATTGAAATAATGCTAAGCATTATTAGTTTGGTAAGCCTATTTTAAAACCAAAGTTTGTCAGTGTACAGCCATTGTTTGTATGTATTGCGTGTAGTGTTATCATTTGGGATATTTCTTTTTTTTAACTAATTCATCGTGAAATTAAATGAGTTATTCGATAAGTATTAATCAGTAAATGTGATCCAAATTATATCATGTTTGGTCTTATTTTGATTACAATAATCTAATCAATATGTTATAAACTTTTTCATGCCGAAAAAGTTAATAATATTAAAGATTAAGTACCTTTAAACTTTTTGGCGGCCTCAACTGAATCATCGGTCTCTTTATTTGTAGTCGTTCGCAGCGCTCGCCGAACATCAAAAGCGAGTCGCGAGGCTGGCAAGAGGGTGTCTGGTGCTCCCAAGTTGTCCCATTTCGATTCTGAGCTGAGGTACAATGTGGGAGACTTTGTAGTTGGCTCGCATAAACGCAACGCACTGTAGTGCGATGATATCTTGAGGTTTTTTTAATGGCGATTGGCGGACGTAAAATTCCGAACCGAGTGTTGAATGCGTGTGTCGAGGGAGTGGATAGTCCAGTGCAAATTTAAAATGAAACGTAAAAAAATGTATAAAAAGCAGTACCGGAACGGCGAAGCGTTCCGGCAACAATAAACCCCGTTGTTACATTTCTTTCAGATTGAATTATCACTTATCTATATATTTAAAGCCGTAAGGAAAAAACATTTGAACAGTTCGTCTGAGACTTCTACTGGGCCTATTTACATGCGGGTTTTACCAAAACAAATGTTTTCGATACTATATTAGCAGGTTTTATTTGTATTTTGAAAATACTTACGTTAAATAGGCCAAAAATGAAAAATAAACTTTTCTTATGGCGATTTAACATTGGGGAAAGTAAACTTTTCCAATCCTTTGGACAGTTCGTCTGAGACTTCCACTGGACCGATTTACATTCACTTTATACCAAATAAAAGCAAATCTATTCTATATTAACAGGTTTTATTTGTATTTTGAAAATATTTACGTTAAATAGGTCAAAAATGAAAAATAAACTTTTCTTATGGAGATTTAACATGGGGGAAAGTAAACTTTCCAATCCTTTGGACAGCTAGCCTGAGACTTCCACTGGACTGATTTACATTCAGTTTATACCAAATAAAAGCAAAACTATTCTATGTTAAAAGGTTTTATTTAATTTTACGTAATCTTAATTTCTTAAACTAAAAAATCAACATTTCCAAAACTTTGCAATGATTTTATTTTACAGTTCTTCAAACAGCTGATTGTAAAGAAACAAGGTATTTTTGCAAACAACAGAAGAAGGGCAAACGCTCAAGAAGCATTTGGTTTATCATGGCCAGTACCTAAAAACGTAGACAATTATTATGTATTATCCTTTAAATGGAAAGAAAATAATTCAGTTTCATATTATTTAAACTATACCGTTTTATAGTTGGTGAATTAAAAAATAAATAAGTTCGACGGACAACAACTATCTATATATTTTAAGTTAGGCCTAGACTGAACCAAAATAAATAAATAATGTTTATTGTTGATTCAGTAATCAGCTATAGTCTCTAATATTTCCATTAACAGTTTATTTCAAATTTTAAATCAATTATTAGTATTTCTAATTTTTAGGTTAGATTTTATTCAAGTGTAGACCTGAGATTTGCTGACTACACAAGGGGATCCAACGGCGCACACTCGGTTCCAACAGGGAGCTATGGAGGAGGGGGGTTGGCGTGCGGAGCACGCAGGGGTCTCCACTAGTCTTTATTTATTTGTTAAATTATTCTACAGTTTAACAGTTGAATCGTTTCCTTCTAAGGAATTTCATTTGTTTACTAGATATTTTACCATTAATTTCATCAAGCTTCCTCTTTGAACTTTCCCACTCTTTTCCTCATATCGTCTACGTAAGAATTAAGAATTTGCATACAAATGAAATCAATTAATTGAGTGAAAAAATAGTTGAATTTCCTTACTTTACAACCCTACTTTATATTTATATTGGTATATAAATATTTATATTGGTATTATATTGAGTATATTTATATTGATATACTTATATTGACATTTAGGAGATATTTATATTGGTAGTACCACAGTTCACCGCGGTATACAGTGTCGCGTCGTGTGAGGTATACAGCGGCACTTGATCCCATTATGCAGACCAATTTGTCGATAATAAGCGCATTAAATCGAATATCTAGAGGACTACCGCGCATTAAGTCGAATATGTAGAGGACTACCGCACATTAAGATGTACGGAATAATGGATTCATGTTTTGCAGTCCATTACAGGCCCGTTTTATTTACCGGCCGATTGAGCAACCGCAACCAGTTTGGGTTCGAAACCAGTCGTCACATAAGTGGTTTCGTTGTGATGTGAAGATGGTATTTGTTTTGTTTGCGAGTGAAATATGAAGACTACCTTTGGGTACCTTGAAATGCGATGCTATTTCAATTATATCTTTTCGTATATGTTTCTACTAGCTGGACCGATCCGGCTTTGCACGGACAGACAAATCGAAGTTAAATGTATATTAACAAAACATATATTATATCAATAAATACATTACACTATGTATTTCTTTTGGGGATTTTTAGTAACTCTAACCCAACCCAAACCTCCCCTAAAATTTCGAATTTTTGAAAACCTTAGAGGAAGCTACATACCAAATTTCGTTAACATTCGTTCAGTGGTTTTGGAAAAATCGTGATTTAGTAACTTTGACCAAAAACAAACCCCCTCTAAAATGTCGAATTTTTTTAAAACCTCTCTTAGTGAGTACTTATGGCGACAGAGGAAGCTACATAATACATTTCATACCAATCCTATCAGTAGTTTTAGAGAAATCGTGATTTAGTAACTTTGACTCTCAAAACCCCCCTAAAATTTCGAATTTTTTGAAAACTTTTCTTAGTGTGTACTAATGGCTCTAGCGGAAGCTACATACCAAATTTCATTCCAATCAGTTCATTAGTTTTAGAGAAATCGTGATTTAGTAACTTTGACCCCCCAAAATCCCCCTAAAATTTCGAATTTTTTCAAACCTTTCTTAGTGAGTACTTATGGCGACAGAGGAAGCTACATACCAAATTTAATTGCAATCAGATCAGTAGTTTTTGAGAAATCGTGATTAGTGAGTCAGTGGATTGATATATATAAACTAGCTGATCCGTACGCTGGCTGATCCGTACGGCGTTGCCCGTGGTGGTTGGTATATTTTCGTTGGTATTTAACGTAATTGTATTCTTTTTAAGTGTTCAGTCAGTGAGTGGTATTTGGCTTATATATATAGATCTTAAATAATAAAAGTACTATTGTCATAATAATAAAAGATCTGAAATTATGATTTTAGCAACTTTGATCCCACCAAACCCCTCCTAAAATTTCGAAATTTTTCATACCCTTTCTTAGTGAGCACCTATGGCCCTAGAAGAATCTACATACTAAATTTCATTCCAATCTGTTCGGTAATTTTGTAGAAATCGTGATTTAGTCATTTTTACCCCCCCAAACCCCTCTAAAATATAGAATTTTTTCCAACCCTTTCTTAGTGAGCACCTATGGCCCTAGAGGAAGCTACATAGCAAATTTCGTTTCAATCCGTTCAGTAGTTTTTGAGAAATCTTGATGAGTGAGTGAGTGAGTGAATGAGTGAGTGATATTTCGCTTTTATATATATAGATTTCCTCTAACCAAATCTAGCTGAATCCAAGCTAACCTAGAATGCAAGCTAACTCTCGCCAGCGGTTTGAATTATTTTAAATATAAATGATATCGTGGCCTTTTATTGATAACACGAAGGCATTTGATACAGTCGACCACGAGGTCTTGTTGAAGTGGCTACGGGGGTTAGGTGTAAGGGGAGTGGTTCATAGGTGGTTTACTAGTTATGTACTAAATCGTACACAATGTGTAAGTATTGGTGGGTTTGTTAGTGGTGAATTAACAGTCCAAAGTGGTGTTCCATAAGGTTCTGTCCTGAGTCCATTCTTATTTCTAATTTATAGACTATCAATGGGCTCTGTACAGGCCAATTCAATTGAGTTAACTGCCTTTGCAGATGATGCTGCATTTGTATACAGCTGTAGGGTCTTGGAAAGTGTTAGAAGGGATCTTGATCAAGATCTACTTTCCATCCGCTGGTGGTTTACACAACACGATATGGTGCTCAGTGATAAAACAAAATATATCAATTTTGACCTGAAAAAAGACTATAACTTTGACCGTAGAGTTCAGTATCATTCGTTGTCAGGTAAAAGAGAAAATAGATGTAATTGTGACACATTAGGCCATGTAAGAGTTTTAAAATACCTTGGTGTTACTTTGGATTGTAGAGTCAGTTGGAAGTACCATTTCAAGAAATTAAACAGCAAAATATCGACGCATTAAAATACATGTATTACCTAAGATCAGTTTGTGATTATGTATTATTAAAGATTATATACTTTGCACTTGTTCATTCCAAGTTGAGTTACGGCGTGTTAGTTTGGGGCGGTACATACCTAGCCACACTAATGCCCTTCATAGTATCACAAATACACATTATCGAATCAACGCTCTTTAGATCAAGAACTGATAGCTCTGAAACATTATTCAGACAGTTGGGTATATTATCTCTTCTTAGAGTTTATGTCAGGACGGTATTGAAGATGGTATTTATACAACAAACTGGCTGTGGTCCAATCTGCAATGGCTTCTCCACGTAGGGAAAAGGTCTGCATTTTAAGAAAATCTAGGCTGACGTTTTATCAAAAAACCTATTTGTACCGTGCACCGAAGTTTTTTTAATTCCATGCCGTTAGATATAAGAAAAATTCATGGGACCAAGCAATTTTTGAGAAGAATTGAAAATTAGTTGTTACCTAGTGATAATGTTGAAGACTTCTTGGATTGCTTAATATAATCTATTGAATTAAGGGAAGAAGACAGTGTTATTTATATAAAGGGCAGGAGGATTACTCTGGGTAGAACCAAGTTTTAAAGGGTTAAATCAATTTTTAAGTTACGAGGATAGGTTAGGACAATCTCTTGCTCTTATTTTTGTTGCACTTTGTTGAAAGTAAACTGGCTTTACCAACGGGGTTGCCTAATTTCCTTTTTTTTGTATTAGTTTGGCACTCCATATGTCGTTTTATATATGTTATATATTTAACTAGCTGCCCGATCCGACTTTGTACGGATAGACAAATCAAAGTTAAATGTATATTAACTTAAAAAAATTATCAATAAATATATTACACTATGTATTTCTTATGGGGATTTTTAGTAAATTTTTACCTCCCGAACCCCCCAAAAATTCGAATTTTTTAAAAACCTTCCTTAGCGAGAACCTACGGCCCTAGAGGAAGCTACATACCAAATTTCATTCCAATCCGTTCAGTAGTTTTAGAAAAATCGTGATTTAGTAAATTTGAACCCCCAAAACCCCTCTAAAATTTCGACCTTTCTTAGTGAGCAGCTCCGGCCCTAGAGGAAGCTACATACCAAATTTCATTCCAATTCGTTTGGTAGTTTTAGAGAAATCGTGATTTAGTAACTTTGATTGCCAACACCCCCTAAAATTCGAATTTTTTAAAACCCTTTCTTATCGAGCACCTATGGCCCTAGAAGAAGCTACCAAATTTCATTCCAATCCGTTTGTTAGTTTTGGAGAAATCGTGATTTAGTAAATTTGACCCTCCAAACTAAGATTTCGAATTTTTTTAAACCCTTTCTTATCGAGCACCTACGGCCCTAGAGGAACCTACATGCCAAATTTCGTTCCAATCCGTTCAGTAGTTTTTGAGATTTCGTTATGAGTCAGTGAGTGAGTGGTATTTGGATTATATATATATATACATTAAACTGTATTGAACAATTAAAACACTTATGTATGTAGGATATAAGTAGATGCTTGTACGTATATAACTTTATATAAGTGTTTATGAGTATATATTTGTATAGCCGATTGTATCCTTTGGGGGGAAATAAAATTCTTTAATTCTTTCAAATCACAGAAGTTTTATTTTTCAAAATAATGACTTTTACTAAAATTCTGGTTGGGTTCCTTATTTTCAACGTGGGCGAAACGAGGAACGACTGCTACACACGTACATCATTCTGTAAATACATTATAATAAATCCAAACAAACAAGATAGAACAACGCCGAGATATTATTAATAGAATTTAAATAACAAAAGTAAAACCAAAAAGCTGATACAAATTGACTCTAATGGCGTCGAATGATTGACATTAATCTGCTGGCGTGGGTGGGTTAGGCTACTCGATATCTCACAGTGTCTTAATTGGTCGGATTTGTATTAATTATTGGCAGTGTGACTCACCTAGTAGGCTGCAAATTATAGTATGAGTGGCAGGCCTGGAGAGTGATAGACAGGTGGACGGGGAAATAATGAGTTGTAAGGTTGCATCACTTTATACGGTCTGCTCTCGATTAGTTTTACAAATGAGTATTATTGAAATAATATGTGGTTTTCTTGTATGTCACTTCTATTACAAATTAATATTAAATAATTCGACCACGCAGCTGAACCGCTGACGTGAGTTGAGTGAATTTCCAAAATTAAATTGATATATGTTTTTGGGTTTCAAACAACTATTTGGGAAATTGATCTACTCACGAAGGTGCTGCCAGCATGTACCGAATA
>JAGFPH010005027.1:28937-52008 GCA_018207615.1 Philaenus spumarius | reverse complement strand
ATTTATTGTTATTGTATAGGGGTAGCAACCCCATTTCAACCCATTTCAATTATGAATCTAATAATAATATTACATAATTTTAGCTTTTTAGCTTGTAGGAAGTTAGTTTAATTTATTTATTGTTATTGTATAGGGGTACCAACCCCATTTCAACCCATTTCAATTATGAATCTAATAATAATATTACATAATTTTAGCTTTTTAGCTTGTAGGAAGTTAGTTTAATTATTTATATTTATTGTATAGGGGTAGCAACCCCATTTCAACCCCTTACAATGATGAATCTTAACAATCCAGGGACCCACTCAAACACACACACAAAATTTCATCAAAATTGGTCCAGTCGTTTAGAAGGAGTTCTGTGACATACAGAAGAATTATATATACAGGGTGTACAAAAAGTCCCGCACTGGTTTAATATTTTTTGAACGATTACAGATAAATCAATACGATTTGGTAGATTATCACTGCACCTAAACATCTACTTTTTGAAGGAACTATCAGTTTTCTGACATATCATGGGGACTTCCCGCAAGGAGTCAGAAGGAAATCTTAAACAGGAACATAGGTCAATATGTACATAATTTTAAAGGGCTTGTCTAGCAGAGTTTAATGCCGCAAACTGCACTCAAAAAGGTTGATCCAGTACAAAACGGCAGATATTCAAAGGTTTTATCGAAAGAAGATGTCTACTTACTTTTTGTGGGTTGTGGCTACTAATAAAATATTTGTCTTTAACCAAGTAAAACCTTTGAACAGCCGCCATTTTGTACTGGATCAACCTTTTTGAGTGCGGTTTGCGGCATTAAAGTCTGCTAGACAAGTGCTTTAAAATGATGTACATATTTACCAATGTTCCTGTTTAAGATTTCCTTTTTACTCCTTGCGGGACGTCCCCATGATATGACAGAAAACTGATAGTTCCTTCAAAAAGTAGATTTTTAGGTGTAGTGATGATGTACCAAATCTTATTGCTTTATCTGTAATCGTTCAGAAAATATTAAACCAGCGCGGGACTTTTTGTACAATCCGTATAAAGATATATACTTTTTTTATGTGTAGGAAACCTCTTTATTTCTAACACCTGAGCTAACTCTCTTCATAACTACTTTAATAGATGGAAAATTGTTTCTGAAATAATCGATATTGTACTTGTTTCATCAAAAATTCCATAAGAGTAAATATACTCTACTAAATTCCCTAAATACAATCCTTAACCGGCTGTGTGTACTTTGCAGGGTAATGTCCAGCGTGGTGGCGCTGGGGGCTCATGTAATCTGCAGCAGGATCCCTGGACTTACGCCCAAACAGAGGGACATGTGTCGAGCCGCTCCCGACGCCATGGTCGCTGTAGGAGATGGTATCCGTCTGGGGACCATGGAGTGTCAAGAACAGTTCAAGTCCAAGAGGTGGAACTGTACGGCCATCGGAAAGGGCAATTCTTTTGGCCACGTGGTCGTAGTTGGTGAGTACACAAATCATTTTTATTCTTGGGAGAATTAAATTAATAATTTGTTTAGTAATAGTAGTTTTGATTATTAAGTCTTTAGGCTCACGTTTGAGCCTTGACTATGAGTGAGTGAATGCTCAGTACAGATTCAGTGGATCCGAAAGGTTCCACTTGGACCACAGGTGACTACCCTACTCGACGCAGGCCAGCTGGAGAAACCAAGGAGTGAACGTGTGTTGTGTAATTGTGTTAACCATTTAGAATTTATTGTTTGATTATTCATTAAGAAGCCGAACCCATTTAGTTATGGACTAATCTCCCATATTAGGGGACCGGCCCATGTAATGCCGGTTGTTGTAATCTATATATATAAAAGCCAAATCCATTGACTCACTGATCGCGATTTCTCAAAAACTACTCAACGGATTGGAACATAATTTGGTATATAGCTAAGGCCATAGATGCTCACTAAAAAAGGTTCTAAAAAAATTCGAAATTTTAGGCGGGTTTGGGGAGTCAAAGTTACTAAATCACGATTTATCTAAAACTACCGAACGGATTAGAATGAAATTTGGTACGTAGCTTCCTCTATGGCCGTAGGTGCTGATAAGAAAGGGTTTCAAAATATTTGAAATCTTAGGGGGGATTTGGAGGGTAAAAGTTACTAAATCACGATTTCTCCAAAACCATTAAATGGATTGGAATGAAATTTGGTATGCTGCTTCCCCTAGGGCCATAGGTGCTCGCTAAGAAAGGTTTTCAAAAATATAGAAATTTTAGGGGGGTTTGGGGTGGTCAAAGTTACTAAAAAAAACCACCGAACGGATTGGAATGAAATTTAGTATGTAGCTTCCTCTAAGACCCTAGGTGCTCGCTAAGAAAGAGTTTAAAAACAATTTTAATCTTATGGGGGATTTGGAGGGTCAAAGTTACTAAATCACGATTTCTCCAAAACTATTGAACGGATTGCAATGAAATTTGGTATGTAGCTTCCTCTAGAACCGTAGGTGCTCGCTAAGAAAGGGTTTAAAAAAATTCGAAATTTTAGGGGGATTTGGGGGATCAAAGTTATTAAATCACGATTTCTCCAAAATTACCGTACAGATTGGAATGAAATTTGGTATGTAGCTTCCTCTAGAGCCATAGGTGCTCACTAAGAAAGGGCATGACAAATTTCGAAATTTTAGGAGGGGTTTGAGGGGATCAAAGTTACTAAAATCATAATTTCAGATCTTTTATTATTATGACAATAGTGCTTTTATTATTTAAGAACTATATATATAAAAGCCAAATACCACTCACTGACTGAACACTTAAAAAGAATACAATTACGTTAAAAATACTGAAAATACCAACCACCACGGGTAACGCCGTACGGGTCAGCTAGTAGTATTATAAATGTGAAAGTTTGTATGTTTGTCTGTTCATCTGTGTGCGACCCTCCCCCCCCCCTCTAAGGCCTGCCCAGCCCCAGTGCTTCATTTTCTTTTAAAAATTATATCTTTTGAGATCTTAGGGGGGATTTAGAGAGTCAAAGTTATTAAATCACTATTTCTCCAAAACCATTGAATGGATTGGAATGAAATTTGGTATGCTGCTTCCCCTAGAACCGTAGGTGCTCGCTAAGAAATGGTTTAAAAAAATTCGAAATTTTAGGGGAGATTTGGTGGGGTCATAGTTACTAAAAAAACACCGAACGGATTGGAATGAAATTTGGTATGTATGAAATTCCGAACCGTTTTTCTGAACACTTTGTATAATAAACTTATCGCTGTATTTGGTTTGCATCGACACCAAAATAAAGAAATTGTTGTAAGTTACTCCTGTAAAAATTGTGCTTGGGATAAAAAAGGTAATCATCATGCTTGTTAAGGTAATCATACTTAAGAAAGGCAGACCAATTTAGTTACTTCAAAACTATCTACTCTTGTGTTTATTGCCAAGATTAAAACTAAAACTGTTTCCCAATCCCACGCATCGTACTTTAATATCCCTGCACGCAACTTAATTACATTATATTGTCATTACATTAGCTAAAAACCGGGATCGAGTCTTTTACGACAACATAAATCATTGTTTACTATCATTAACAACCTGCGCAGAACCGTGTGCGTACGGGTATGAAGGTCATTTACCTTTACATCCAATAGCGATCAGATGCGATTGAAAAAGCTATAACACTCTGGAAACATAGGTGAAACGGAGAAATGAATGAGAATAATTAAAAACATATTTAATCACTTTAGAAACCACTGACGGTAGACAAAAAAAGGGCAAACATCGGATAGACTTACATGGTTCTGAATTTTTGGTATTTTTAGGGTACCTACCAGTAGTGTAAAACCAAGTTTGCAGCTTCGAAAGACTTGTGCTAACTTCGTGGTACTCAAAAAAACTCAAAATTTTCCCACTGATTTCAGTTTTTGGCCCGAAACTCCTAAAAGGGTGCTTCCTACGGAAAAAGTCACTCTATCCTTTTTTGAAGCACTGAACATTTCCTATAATTTGAGACCAACAACAATTTTTTAGGTCCAATATATCCCAAAATACAGGACCTCAAAAATTAGATTTTTTTGTCAAAAGTGCAAAATTTCAGTTTTTGTCGTCTGTCGGGTTAAATATTGGCTATAATACTCATTCTATGAGAAAATTTACTGGAGATGAAGTTGTAGAGAAAATATTTAGATTTCATCTTAGCCCAGAACGAAGTCTGTAGGCCAAACAGGTATCTCGTATATATATATAAAAGCCAAAACCCACTGACTCACTCATCACGATTTCTCAAAAACTACCGAACGGATTTGAATGAAATTTGGTATGTAGCTTCCTCTAGGGCCATAGGTGTTCACTAAGAGAGGGTTTGAAAAAATTCGAAATTTTAGGGGGGGGGGTTTGGGGGATCAGTTATTAAAAAATGACTTCTTCAAAACTACCGAATGGATTGGAATGAAATTTAGTATGTAGCTTCGTCTACGGCCATAGGTGCTCACTAAGAAAGGGTTTGAAACAATTCGAAATTTTAGGGGGGGTTTCTGGGATCAAAGTTAATAAAATCATAATTTCTTCAAAACTACCGAACAGATTTTAATGAAATTTGATATGTAGCTTCCTATAGGGCCTTAGGCGCTCGCTAAGAAAGGTTTCAAAAAATTCGAAACTTTAGGGGGCGTTTGGGGGGATCAAAGTTATTAAATCACAATTTCTTCAAAACTACCGAATGGATTGGAATTAAATTTTGTATGTACCTTCCTCTCGGGCCATAGGTGCTCACTAAGAAAGGGTTTCAAAAATTTCGAAATTTTAGGAGGGGTTTGGGTTGATCAAAGTTACTAAAATCATAATTTCAGATCTTTTATTATTATGAAAATAGTGCTTTTATTATTTAAGATCTATATATATAAAAGCCCAATACCACTGACTGACTGAACACTTATAAAGAATACAATTGCGTTAAAAAAACTGAAAATACCAACCACCACGGGCAACGCCGTACGGGTCAGCTAGTTATCTTAGAAAAACAAAAATGGGTTAAATCAAGGGAGGGAGAGATCGGAGCCTGAGTGAATACAAAATTTAATTGCCTTGGATATTCATAGTTATTACACGTATTATTAGTAAAAAAAAACATATGTACTGACTCATAAACTCCTATAAAAGCGAGTGTTCGTACGTGAGTAACATATAACAGCTGATTTCACCCATTATCTGTAATACTTAAACAAACCCAGTGTACATTATAGTTTGGGGTTATGTTTACAACCTCGATCGTTATAATTTCTTGTGATGTTGATTTTTTTAAATGTGAGTTATAGAACTAATGTATGCTATAATACAACATTTAATTGCCATTGATTTCATAGTTATTGTTATTACACATACTATTGTTTAAAAAAAACATTTGTACATACTCATCCAATATACAGTAAAAATAAAACTAACGTAATAATACAAAACAATTCCATCCCAGATCAATCTCACCAAAATCTTCCTTCACCAAACTCACTACATAGTTTTGCATTAAGTAGGTACACTTGATGATTCAAGACCCAGTTGGATAAACACGCTTCCCCAAGGTGTATAATAGTTTGTTATTGTACCAAGTGTTGCCTATACACCTACCGTTGACATGTTTGTGTGTTTTTACTGGCTTCTATTAAATCAAACCTTCTTCTTTACAGTATATTTAGATATCTTTATTTGATAAAACGGTCATTTCAAGTTTCCTACGGTGGCATTGAAAGACGTTTTCTCCTTTTAAGCTACGCTGACTCCATAGCAATTTTGCTACATTTATTTATATTTAATTATTTACTTATTGTACTATATTATTATTACTTTTCGTATTCTACTCAATGGATGGATTTACTTGATATACTTCAAATTATTTATTTTATTTGAACACAGTAAAGCTTAAAATATTTAACAAATTAAAGAAAGTTTAACAATAATATTAACTTTATTGGTATATTATATTTCGCCGTTATACTTGATCAGGCAACTAACGGCGAAACATAAGTAGCCATAACACTAATATTTGTGAAAAAGACTTTATTTTGTTAATAATTTCATACTTTACTATGGAGTTTCATCAAAAACCGACTGTAGGCTACTTACAATAAATTAATTGTAAGAATGGGTACGATTTATTTTGAAATCGGTATTTTAGTATTGTTGTTGGTTTGTTGTGATTTAACTGAAAATCCATTTACAGAACTTCTGTTCTATCCTATCTTTAAAGTCTTAATTGTATGTAAGAATAGCTAGCCCGTATATTACAATGTTTATTTTTCAAGGATGGTAAATTAAAACGAATCTTATGAAAAATAGTAGGAATAGAATAACTTATACTGTGGTTACAGGAACAAATGTTGTATTCAATTTCAGTGTAAAGTGTCTTTATCGCTTTCAAGAAAAATACTCGCTCCATTGCTATGAAGACCTTATTTCTGTTGTAAATAAATTGTAATAAACGGTACCAGAACACTGCCACATACTTTCTCCCAGTTGAAACTTTATACCTTCCCAAGAGTAGCTTAGGAGGTGGTTATTTAGAATTGCAAAAGTAGGAAAATGTTACCATGGAAAATATTAGATGCATGTAACACACATCCATATGATATTATTATTATTTAAACTATTCAATCGATTTCGAACAAATTTGCACCAAACATGTCAATTACGCCTATATAGATGTACGAAAAAATGTTTTGAAAATGTTTGATAAACAACCCCCTTTTTGGTCAAAAACCCCCAAAATCAGTTATTATTATTATTATCTAAACAAGAATTTTTAGAAACATGCTATTTTTTGTATATGGTAGGGTACATTAAGGGCTACAAATAAGCCAAATTTTATCAAAATCGTTTGAGCCGTTTTTGAGCAATTTGGATTTTTCTCGTTTTTTGCCATTTGGGGCGGGGGAGGGGGGGTGGTAAAACCCCTTAAAAATTAAAAATTTTAAAAATGAAAAACGCCTGGAGATATTCCAGAACTACACCTACATAACAAATTTCATGAAAATCGGACCGTTGGTATGGTCTCCAGCTCTGTACACACGGACACACACACCAACACACGGACAGACATCACCAAAAAAACACTTTTTTGGGTTCAGGGAGCACCAAAACAAATAATTCCACTAAAAATATTTTTCGGTTCAGGGAGCACCAACACAGATAATTCCACTAAACATTTTTGGGGGTTCAGGGAGCACAAAACAGACAATTCCACTAAAAATTCAAATTCGAAAATTTGGACGAAAACAGTACTTTCTCCATATACTACGTATAGGGGGGAGAAAGTAAAAATGGAAAAGATTGATTTGAATTAATTATCTATTTTATTTCTATTTTTTGTTGGTGTATTGCGTTTCAACCGAAATCTAACAAAACTTCCGTCCTATCCTGTCGTTAAAGTCTTTGCTGTAAGAAGCACTAGTTTAATTTTCTGAGATAGAGGTTTAAATATCCAACAAAAACTCGTAGGAAACTGCAAACGTTACAAAAACATTTCAAGAAACAAAAATTTCCTTTTTTAATGACAAACATAACGTTTTTTTTATTATTTCTGTAACTTAAAATATAACCGAGTTATGAGTTAAAAACTAGAAATGTTTTATATATTATGGGCATGTATCCAGATACTAATGTTTTTTAGTTTTTACCCAATAACACGGTTAAATTTAAAGTTGCAGAAAAAAATATTTAAACAATTTTATGTTAATCACTTAAAAAAGATTTTTTTGTAAAATAATCGGGTTTAGGGATATTTCACATTAAAAATTTTAAACGGCGGCCATTTTGAAAATATATGAAAAATTTTTGTTTTTTTTTTGTAAATGGGTAATAGATGTCGTACCAAATATGTATCCCAAATCTGAATTCAATGTATTTATTACATCCAAAGATATTACGTATTGTGTAAAAAAACAAAAAGGTGGATAACTGAAAAAGTAAGAATTTCCAAACCTATGTTTGTATGAACTTTTTTCTTTTTTTCTTTTTTTTTTGACTAGTAGAACACGTCCTGAAAGTTTCTCTGTTTCTTACTGAATCACCCTGTACATGTAGTTGTGAGAAGGTCTACTTTAAAAGTCTGAAATTGTGTATACAGGATGGTCAGAACCAAGTGTTAAAAACTCCGGGAAATGGTTCTATGAGTCAAAATGAAGAGAAAACGAGAATAATATTTTTTTCGAAAAACACTTCATTTTCCACATATCCGCCATTCTGTTTCTTTTACTAAATAATTAATATATAGAGAACGGTGTGACCGCTTGTGTTCAAACTTGGTACGAAGTATAACCTGACAATGATCTATCTTAATACAAATAAGTGATTATATAAAATCGCGCATTTCAAAATGGCGGCTGTTTGAACATTTCAAACCTGAATTACTTAAAAACCATACATTTGAACAAAAAATGTCAAGACACCTTTTTTGTAGCCCTTTTGAGTCCCTATCGGATGGTGTAACTATCAAAACAATCATATGAAGGGTAATGGTTAAGTTATGTGTAATAATTGGTTTATTCAACCCGGCATCATAACTTAGATTTATCCTTCATTCAATTGTTGTAACAGTTACACCATCCGATAGGGAATCAAAAGGGTTACAAAAAAAGTGTCTTAACAGTTTTTGTTAAAATATACGGTTTTTGAGTAATTTAGGTTTGACATTTCAAACAACCGCCATTTTGAAGCGCATTATTTAATATAGTCGTTTATTTTTCTTAAGATATATCATTGTCAGGTTAAACTTCGTGCCAAGTTTGAACTCAATCGGTCGAACCGTTCTCTACACATTAATTATTTAGTAAAAGAAACAAAATGGCGGATATTTGGAAAATGAAGCGTTTTTCGAAAAAATATTATTCTCGATTTTCTCTTTATTTTGACCCATAGAACCATTTCCAGAAGTTTTTAACACTTGGTTCTGACCAACCTGTATATGTCAGTACCGTAAACTTGCAGATTTGTAAACATTGTAACATAGATTTTTTCTAATAATTACGGTATTATTTGTACTTATAGGGTTTTCATTTCGTGTAATTATATTATTAAATTTGCGTTGTTGAGTGTTTAAATCGAATGTAAAGTGAGTCTTTAAGAAGCAGTGTAATGGAAATAAATACCGTACAATAAACCACAAGTTGTAGAGCATTTTGTGCTTATCTCTACCGTAAAATGGCGTGGAGGCGTATTGTACATTTTCACCTTATCTTATCTTGAAACTCTTACGACCCTGTTTTTATTGAGTTAGTTACAGCTAAATTAGTTTCATCGTTGTAGTTAGAAGCAAACGGTGAAGGATTATTACACAATATGTCTTTTAGTCGTGAGAAAGTTACGGATTTTTATCACTATTGACGCCTTTTTTTTAACACTTCAAACTAATAGCAGCGGATAAAAAATAAATAAAACGAATAGTTCGAATCTCCCGGATAAAACGTACAGAAAGGCGTAACTACTCCCACTCGGTTCTTTATCGTCAACAACGCCAATCTCGAAACAGTCGTACGCATAGTAAAAACAACGGCATTCAAGTCTCCGCAGATAATTCCGAGCAAAGGCAGGTTTTACTGTCCAAGTTAGGTTAGGAACAGTCGCATTCCGTGAAGACACTAGCGCATGCGCGGAATGCCAAACAGTTCTACGTTCTACATCATTGTTCCCCGTCCTCGCTCTGGAACTAATATCTTTTGTGTTTAACCAAAAGATACAGTTTTTGTGAGACGGGACGGAGGATGTTTTTCTTTTAAATAAAGCGGGCGAGCGTTCTCACGCTCGCGGTCAGGTGTGGACGTTTTATGGTTGTGTTGAAACCGGAGTGATTATGTATACGTTCTTAAACTATGTACAAACTCCATTTACCTACATTTATTGCTCAGGATTCAAAATACTTTCAGTTTTTAAATTTCTGCACTTTGTAAAGTAAATTTTTAGGGAGTGGTGTGGCTGGCGTGTCGCTTCGCTCGCTATATATGGGACCTTTTCCATAATTTTCTAGGGTTCACAATATATTTCTGACCACTACGATGAAAAAAACGCACAAACAATAATTACATAGCTACATTTATTTTTGTATCTGTATTTATAAATGGAAAAAATATTGTCACGCAATTATTTATTTACAAAACAATTGAATAAAATAACACAATAAGACCAGCCCACAATAAAATTCACGCGCCTAGCGTCTGTGTCGTATTTTGTATATACAAATTACGAGGTATTTTGAATGAAAACATTTTTTATTACGAACTCTAAATTGTAATAATTTTATTAAGTGTAAATGTATGATACTTGTACAGGTTGAAGAAATAAAATATCTTGGGCTTGTAATTAATTCAAAATTTTCAGAGGTGGGGGCTATAAACAAACTTAAGAGGGAAACGTAAATTTTACCCGTTGCGAAATGTCCACCCTGAGAGAGTACTCGTGTATGAGTTCCATGCACTAGTGTCTTCGCGTCTAGGGTATGGGCTTAGTGTTTCCCAGGCACTTATCTTACCATACTCAAGCCACTAATTGGCAGAAGAGTATTATTCGAATCATTTTTAGGAGCTCTAAATTTGATCACTCTTGGCCACTTTTTTCTTCCGACACGTCATCTTTACGTATATAAAATTATAAAAATATTTTGCCAACAAAATTCTGTTGTTGTAAATAACATGCGAGATACCGTACTGCGTACAGTTTCAGGCACTCTGGTATTGTACCTGTAACCTGTACCTAAACCGAATTAAACTCTATACCGTCAATTTTTTACCTATAGTGCCGTTCGTTTTTTAACCTTGTCATTCCAAAAATTACAATTAAAAAAATATGTCTTATAGGGTAGTGTTAAGAAGGGTAAAGTCCTGACTGTTTTCATCAGATGATATTGAACCTTTATTCGACATTATGTAATAATATGTAATGCCTTGCAGGTTGATTGATTTGTTTTTTATACTCTATGATATGTTATATTTTTAAACTTCATACTTGCTTTTCTTGTGGTTAGGTTAGGGCACCTGCCGAACTTTCCATGTCGATATTGTTTTGTTCTTTTTGATGGAAGTCTCAAACTGGTGTATGCCTAGGATACCCCTAAATTTGTTCGCTGTTATACTGTTGATTGTATTGTTGTAAATTGTGTCTGTAGTATTTTGTATGTATAATGTATGTATAATTTATGTTATAAGTAAGTACTAGGGGCTTTGCCCCTGGACGCTTCGCTCGCAGTTATAAAATCCACTAAAGAATCTCGTTAATCTTTGACTCGTTTGTACATAGGTTTGTAAAATTACGAAACCAGGCGTAAATATATTAACAGTAATTGCAAGATTAATTATAACCTCAAATACATGCTTTAGAAACGTGAGAGGATTTCATTACGATTTTAGTCCTAGTTCTACTATCTTCTGTCAACTAAAGTTTTGAAACCAGGTCTAAATATAGTAAAAATTATTACATGATTTAGATAACCTCAATACTATGTTTCAGAAATGAGCCAGGCCTATATTACAAAATTGACTATTAGAATTTATCAATCTTTGCCAAGTTTACCTTTTTTTTGACAAAATAAATTGTTAAATCAGGCCCAATTTATACTAATTTCAACTGGCTAAAACAGTATAAATGAGCTTGTTTTTTAACAGTAATTCAAAACTATCAAATGAACAGCTGATTTTGGATAATACTCAATCTCAGTTCTATTCCACTCTATTTCCAACGTGCTAAAACAGTATAAATTGGCTTGTTTATAAACAGCTGTTTTGATCACTTTATTTACTATTTCGTTGTTATTTTGTAACTAACATGGCAACCATAAGACCTTATGTTAAAATTTTTCAACTTTTAAATTAGATTTTCTCAAAAAATTGCGTTTTTACACGAAATACAACTATATGGGTGTACTTAAATTCAAAACTACACCTAAATACAAAATTTCGTTGAATTTGTTGGAGCAGTTTTCAAGATCCTCGACAGATACAAAGATACAAGAATTTAAAGTAATAGGATAGTTTATGTTATCAGTAAGTTAAGAAAGTATTCTTCTTTTGTTTTTTGATGCATCATATTTTGTTTGTTTTCTTGTATAATCTATGTGAGATTTGAAATTGTGTTTTTATTATATTTATAGTTACAGTGTAACAAGTGAATAAATATAATAAAAATAAAAAATAAAATAATACAAAAGTGGCTATTGATAAGGGTTAAAAACCTTTTGGTGACTAGAGACCTCATAGTAAATATTTAATTTAGTTTACTGCTATATTCTTGTATTAATAAATATTTCAAGATTTGTTTAAAAAATCGATACTTGTGCAAGTAAAACTAAAATTTTCGGACTATGCATCCATTTTTTGTTAATTTTAACTAACACCATTTTCAGAATCTAAATAAAATTTCCAACAAGAAAGCCTGAAACTAATCGAGCTGTAGTAATGTTAAATACTAAAGCTCATCGCTGAAAGTTAAAACTTTTAGTCATTGTACAAAAATTACGAAGACAAAAAGGTATAATTTTTATGGTGCGAATACAAAGTTAAAAGAATTTGTTTCAAAAGGTTTTTTTATATATTGGTCCAAAAATGTTTGGTGAATTTCTATAACGAATGACGAAAGAACCAAAGATAATAAAGTATCTGTTACAAGTGAAGGGGTTTCGTCTCTTGCGGTGAACTATTTAAGAATCTGTCGTAGGGAATTTTATGCGTTGCTTAAGTTGTGACGCAAGTGTTTTTATATAATTTATATGTATGGTAGTTATAGAAGTCTGAGTTTATGTGTATATAATAAATATGTGTATTTGGATTAAATGTTTTGAAGTAATTATGTATGAAGAAAATGCTTGCTAATGTTATATACAGCTGCTGCATTATTTTAAAAGTCAAGTAATAAAGCTAGACTAATTATTATTTTCTTTTTATTTCAGTTGTTTATTATTTTGTATTTATTTTAGTTATTTTTTCACACTAGCCATCGAATACTGGAAGTGATAGTTAGATATTTGCCAACCAATAAATATTAAATTGGTATGGCAATAATGGCATACGTTGATATGTTATATGAAGATGTACGAATGTTAAACGAATGGATATCTCGTCTTTAAATTTGTATACATGAATATATTGATGACTAGGGGAAACCCCTGCGTGCTCCGCACGCCAACCCCTTTGGAACCTTCGATACATATAATCACGTTATGTTTTCTTCATAATAGAGACATAGGATTAATAGTAGCACCAAAGCTAAGATGGGAGATAACGTTAAATATTCAAATCGAATTATTTCGTATATTTTATAACAACAGTTATAATAAAGGTTAAAAGAACCAGCAAGGCTCAGATCTACACTTAAATAAAGACCTAACCTAAAAGTTAGAAATACAAATAATTGCTTCAAAGTTTGAAATCAGCTGTTAATGGAAATATCTAGTCGTTAGCCAAAATTATACGTATATACATAATTTTTAATGACACCCGAAAACGTGTTCTGGGGACCGTGATGATTGCTCATTGACCATTCAACCTTAAGTCTCGCCATAAGGGTCACTGAAGCTCATCTTTCCTACAAAATGTCGATAAACGTACATACATACTTAACATGAACATCTATGTTGTCCAGGTAAATGTAGTCATCATTTAACAGGGGTGGGGGGGGGGGGGGCTTTAGATTTATTTTACGTTTAGACATATTCTCATTGGGCATGATATTTAAGAACAATCGATAACTTCTGTTATTATAGTAAATCTATAGTTTTCAAGACCGCTTCGATGAATAGTGACACTCCAAAAGTATTTTGATAATTTTTTTGTGCAGTAACTTTTCCTTAGTAAAGCACGGGTATTTTCAAAACTTAAATTAATATACAAAAATATACGACTGTAATAAATTTACATGTAGTTTCTCAACATTCTTTATCATTTGTTTCTCATAGATGTCGTAGTTTTTCTTGTCAATACAAATAGACACAATAATGGCGATTTTCCAACGCATAAACACCACTCCGACTGCTGTATTGATGAAATACAAGCATTAAGATTGCAAAACAAATCCGCACACAATGTAAGCGAATAAATCCACACTGTTTACAGAACACATGATTTTATAAATCAATACGCAAATCAGCTGGATCACAGATGTGACGATAAAGCTTTGAACTGTGTAATTGGCAGCTTTATCGGTTTCCTTGTGAAAGTAAAGTCTGTTCAAAACAATAACTTACAGCTAAACAACATGTTTATAGGTTAGAAAGTCAGCTGTTCAATGCACGCTACATTCACAGCTGACTCACAGCTGATGTTTGAAAATATTATCTTTTATCATTGTTTAATAATAGACGATGAGGTAGTGTTCAAAGGATCTCTAGGGGAGGGAACGTTCGTGTTACGGGAATAAAGAAAGGTTATATTGGTTAAGAAGAATTTTTTCCGTTTATCATAAAATCTTTGTAACAGCGGTTACAATAAAGGTTAAAAGAACCAGCAAGGCTCAGGTCTACACTTTAATAAAAACCTAACCTAAAAGTTAGAAATACAAATAATTGCTTCAAAGTTTGAAATCAGCTGTTAATGGAATTATTAGACCAAACAGCTGTTTTATCTGTTGTTTTATTCAATTGGTTGCTGTGGTAATAAAGGTAAATACATGTGTTGGTTCATCAGTCTATGCTTGTAACAAATGTGGACCAAATTGGACGTGCAATTCGGCTGTTAGCGTACCAACACATATGTAGGCCACCAACGTGACATAAAATAATTCGACCACGCAACCGAACCGCTGACGTGAGTTGCGCAAATTTCCAAAATTAAGTTTATAGGCCTATGTTTTAATGTTTCAACCAACAATTTGGGAAATAGGTATATTCACGACGGTGTTGAATAGCTGCAAAATGGTTCGCAGTTTATTCCGCATATTGGAAGTATCTTCAATACACAAAGCATTGCGTGCTTCGCATGCCATTCCATATATTGGGGGTATTTTCAATACACAAGGCATTGCGATAGATCGATCTCGGGGGAACCAAGCAAGCTATAAGGTTGCGTTAAAAAACAAATTGTGCAGAATAATATTTGTAGAATATTTATATTGCATTTTCTTCAATTCCTTTACCGGCCTTAACGGCAACATACACACATAAATTTAATCTTTCAATTGCCGTTTATTATTAGATTGTTTTTTATACAAATATTTACAGTTTCCATACGTTTAATGTTATTATAATAAAGGTGTATAATTAATTAATTATAACATCAAAGCTAAGATGGTAAACACAGTTAAATGTCCATTCATTGTAAATACATTCAATAAACATAAAATGTTGGTTTTTCGCCTAGGCCTAACCTAAAATTATTGTGTGCATGTTTAATTTGTTTTACCTGTCTTAACGGCAACGTAAAAACAATATTTTTAGGTCAGGCCTAGACTTAAAATTACTTTCTAGGCTTAACCTAAAGTTTCAGCGCTTGACGATAATATCTGAACTACGCCGGACGGAACCGATCGCCTCTTAACTTAAATTGATGAACCAAAACGCATGTTTTTTTGAATGTATTTACATTCATTGCCATAGAAACCAAATTGGTAACGTTTTTTCGTTACTCGTATTTTATATTTTGTCATTGTCGTAGCGACCAACTAATAACACTTTATTCGTTACGCATTGCATTTTCTATTTGTTAATTCCTACCGCAACCCGCGGGAACTTCGTTCCAAAAACTAAATGTGCACAATAACCTTCTATAGTTACGGAATTTTTCTAGATAAAACCCAAAACGTTTCATTCTAGTAAGAAAATACTCAAACGATGTTTACTTCCCGTCTAAAATCATGCTTGAGGTTGTTAGCGAATTTCCATAGGAAAAATGAGCTATTGCAGTGGCCCTTATGGTAAGACCCAAGGTCGGGAGTAGCAAATGAGCATGGTTCCCAGAACACGTTTTGGGGTGTCATTAAAAATCATAAATATATATGTATTATATGTGTTCGCACTATAGCGGCCGCATTTTAAGTCCGATTTGGTACACATGTTGGATGTCTACGTCGCTCGGACGAGTTCGTTAGCCAAAAAAATCCAACAATCGGAAGCACGTTTTTAGGCCGGAAGTAACTATTTTTTTAGATTTTTCCTACGAGAATGAATTGGTTTTTGGGTTTTTTCTAGAAATACAAATGTAAGATGTTATTCTGTACATTTTGTTTTTTTACGCGACCTTATAGCTCGCTTGGTTCCCCCAAAATCGATCAAAACGTAAAATACCATAGAAGTAGGCCTACCCGGTTCAAAGCCATGTGGTGGATTCTACCGCGGGGTTGGCGTGCGAAGCACGCAATGCATTGTGTATTGAAGATACTCCCAATACGGGGGTTGACGTGCGAAGCACGCAATGCATTGTGTATTGAAGATACTCCCAATATGCGGAATGTCGTGCGAACCATTTTGCAGCTATTCAGCACCGTCGTGAGTAGAAATATTTCCCAAATTGTTGGTTGAAACCCTAAAACATAGGCCTATAAACTTAATTTTGGAAATTTGCTCAACTCACGTCAGCGGTTCAGCTGCGTGCTCGAATTATTTTACATTTAGATCAACGCGCTCATGAAATATGACAGCCAATTTCTAAAAGGCCAACATATGTATATCAAAGTCGTAGGTTTACGTTTAGCATTATTCCTGGATGGTAACTTATTGCCAACGACATCAGGAAAATCCAACATCTGTTAACTCGTTCACATCCAAGCAACACGCGATTCTAATTTCACATTAGGCCTAATTGTAAACACTACGGCTCTGGCGGGACAAGTTTAAGTGTCGACCGTCGGCTTCGACTAAAAGCACGGTCTTGTACCGACTAATGATCCGAAGATTGGAAGGGAAACACCTTAACGAAGGCCTAATGAAAAGACTATCCTCGGTTTCATCGGAATTAGATTCGATTATCCGAAACCAGTGTTTATCGAGAAGATACAATTAGCCCGGCGTTTAATTTAGTGGCTTTGTGAGACGTGGTTGAAAGTGTATCGAAGTAATTGGTGGGTTCGTGAAAGTTTGATGGCGGGTAGAGAGCACGCGTGGTAGCTTCGAAGTAAGTAGTTACACAACTATTTGTATGATAAATTAAGCTTTACTCTGGGATCCCTAAAGTTGGGGTCACAAAACTGAAATCAGTAGATTAAAACATTTTTCATTTAAGTTCTGTAAGATTTATCGTCTATGTAAGGTTTATTCTTTGATTAGATTTTCATTCTATACTAGCTGACCCGTACGGCGTTGCCCGTGGTGGTTGGTATTTTCAGTCTTTTTAACTTAATTGTATTCTTTTTAAGTGTTCAGTCAGTGAGTGGTATTTGGCTTTTATATATCTTAAATAATTAGCCCAATAATTGGTGTTTTAGTTCATTGTAGGCCTAACCTAAAATTATATTCCGTTTTTGATCCAAATCAGCTGTTTTAAGCTTTTCATACGAACAGCTGTTTTTTGTGCCCCTGATAAAATCAAAAGAAATCTTTCTTCTTCTTCCTTAAGATTGACCTTCCATAAGATTAACATTGAAACTTTGAGGGCCACTGGGGCGTAGCCCTAATGTCCTAGGACTTCGGTAAATGGCCTAAAACCTTCCCAGGGTTAACCTGTGTTACTATGCAAAATTTCAAAGCAATCGGATGGACGGTTTGGTAACGCATAAAGGACAAACATACAAACAGACAAACGTACAAACAGACGGACATACATTGAATTTTATATATAGATGATTAAATAGAACTTCATTCTATATGATTAAATACTTTACTTGGAGTATTTCTTTTTAACGCTAAATTTACAATTTAAATCATTGTTTTAATTTCATGTACTATTTTTACTTTCTCACTATACCACGCCTATAGTATAGAGAAAGTATAGTGCCCACATGAAAATCGATGATGAGATTTTTGTGGAAATATCCGTTTTGGGACCCCCTGAGTCCAAAAAAGTGGGTTTTACAAAATGTCTGTCTGTCTGTATGTTTGTAAGCCAGTATGTGTACAAAGCTAGAGAGAAAACTATTCGATCGATTTCGAACAAATTTGCACCAAACATGTCAATTAGGCCTGTATAGATGCACGAAAAAGGTTTTGAAATATTTTGAAAAACAACCCAATTTTTGGCCAAAAAACACCCAAAAAATCTGTAATTATTGTTTTTTTTAAACGGCTCTAACGATTTTGATAAATTTTGGCTTATTGTAGGGCCTTAACGCGTCCTACCATATATGCAAAAAAACGGCATCTTTAAAAAATATTTTCGTGCATCTATACAGGAATAATTGACGTGTTTGGTGCAAATTTATTAGAAATCGATCGAATAGTTTTCTCTCTAGATAATAATAATAATACATCCTACTTAATATCACCTCTCCTACAATTATGAAGTCACAGTGAATCTGTTTAATAATTTAAATATGTTTGTGAGAAAGTATGTGCCAGTTCCTGGTACCGTTTATTTAATGCTAAATTTACAATTTAAATCATTGTTTTAATTTTACTTTCTCACTATACAGTATAGAGAAAGTATAGTGATCGCAAAAAATCGATGTTGAGATTTTTGTGGAAATATCCCTTTTGGGACCCCCTGAGTCCAAAAAAGTGTTTTTTTACAAAATGTCTGTCTGTATGTCAGTTTGTATGTATGTCTGTATGTATACAAAGCTAGAGCGAAAACTATTTGATCGATTTCGAACAAATTTGCACCAGACCCAGACATGTCAATTAGGCCTGTACAGATGCAAAAAAAAAAAAAAATCACCAAAAAATCAGTTATTATTTTTTTATAAAAAAACGGCTTTAACGATTTTGATAAAATTTGGCTTATTTGTAGACCTTTATGTACTCTACCATATGCAAAAACTGCATCTTTATAAAAATTCTCATTTAGCTAATAATAATAACAGATTTTTCTGGGTTTTTGGCCAAAAAGGGTGTTGTTTTTCAACATTTTTCAAAACTTTTTTTCGTACATCTATACAGGCCTAATTAACATGTCTGGTGCAAGAGTCACATTCGGGGGTTGCAATTAAATTGCAAGGAAAATCATGTGTGGAGATAGAAACAAGTTTGAGATAGCAGAACCCCGGCAAACTGTCATCCATTTGAAGCAGCGCAGACCACCAGTTCAACATTTGTCTTTACACTTTAAGTTCTGAATGCACTCTGCCAGTCTCAAGTTTTAGAGTTACAGTGCACATTTTAAAGTAGAAGCATTGATTATGCAACAATAATCACAGTGCTTCCTTTACAGTTTTCCGCCATCTAAAAAACCTAACCTAAAAATGATAAATTATTAAATAAGCTGTTAGTGGTAATATCACTGAGAACCGCCAGTTTATTTTGATGATATTTTATTTTAATGACAGTAATTTTGATAAACTTCCAAATTACAGTTTCAAAACTACAATACAAGTTCCATTTCATGTAGTGTCAGAGTAAATAATATGCTGCTCGTTTCGATTGATAAAAGACGACAAATAAAAATGTACTAACGGTAAAAGATCGTTTCCCAACGGTTGAGCCAAAACTAAAGTAAAAAGTCAGTTTCACACCTCAGTGCCACATTTCATTCCGCTTCCAAACCGACCACTGCGAGACAGTTACTTGACGTACTCGTCTCGCGTCTGACAGGGCTTTCTACCGTCAGTGTGTTTACATAAACGCCAACCGATAGCGGACGCTTCTGTTATCTGATTCCACCGAGCTTTCATGCATTAATCTTCACATTAAGCAGCCGCACCGCGAGTCATAACATCTTGCCGTCAATCAGCAGTCACGATCGTTATCTGCGGTAACATCCTGGAAACAAATATGTCGAAACTGTCTGCCCGTCGTGTGCTCCTTCGAGAACCACTTCGGAGGACATACCTCGGTGGGTTTTAGAAGTTAGAGAAGGGAGAATATGCGAAAAGATGAAAAAATATTATAAGATAATATGGACATGGAAGGAAAGAACTTAAATAACTTTTAGCATATAGTAACTAGCAACTTTGAGTTTAATCAATAAACTATTTAATCTAAATTAAAAACATATTATTGAACTACATTACAAAGAAAAAAATTAAATTGAACAAGGTAGTTAATGTCGACTGACTAAATGACTATAAAATCTGGAGTAAGTGCCGAAAAGAAAGTTTTGAGGAAAACGCAAAAAACTTCCTAAAAACTACCGTTTTCATTATTTATTTTCTGTTGTAGCCTTAAAAGGTGTCAAAAACTATGCTACAAACATTTCTCAAAGTTAAATTAAGAAATAAAATATTTAGCATTTTTAATAATTCATTTTTACCTGTAAGAAAAAAGAAAAGGGCTATGTGCCAACTCTTGTAACGTAAAAACCGGGCTAAGTCCACTACCCAAATCTGTAAAAAGAGGGCTAACTGTTTAAAATATTCAGTACAGCTCTGGTACATAGCCCAGATTTTATTTCACAACAGGTGGCACTTAGAACCAAGCGCAATCTTGTGGCGATTACCGATTGAAAACTAGATAGCCTGGTTTTTACTGAGTAGTGTTAGGCACATAACCTACATTTTGAAATTAAACAGAATATATTTATTTTTGGCACTTAGCCTGGATTTTATAGTCAGTCGACGTTTATTTTAAGTACATAAAAACGAAACAATAATAGCGGAAAAAGCCTACACGTGGCATTCACTCTCATAGGAGTTTTGTGCAGAAAATTACTCATAAGGACGTAGGAGCTGAAAATAATTTCTTTATATAAGTGCGTGGCTTATTAAAGTCGTGCAACAGAGGCAGCATTTTATTGTTGAATTTTAAAAAAAAAAACCTGAAATTTTTTTTAAGTCGACAAGGAGGTTTGGCCTCTTCACCATATAACTGAACAATAGTTATAGTTGAGTTCAGTTATAGTTTGGTTACTGTATCCCGTTCATCACTGAGGATGGCGACATTGTCGTTGAAACGCGTTTGATGTTAGTAAACGTATTTATTGTGAGATTTTGTGTTCAGGTTTTATTTTATCTAGTTACTTTCTTATAAGTCCAGCTCATTAGTTATTTATAAACTTACTCTAACTTAGACATTCAAAAATCATCAATACAAACATAAATATAAATTTTAACAAAAATCAGTACAAAAATTAAATTATTAATAATAACAACGATCAGCATAATCTAAAAATATTTTCAAAAGTTAAATTCTTTTATTAAAAGGGCGTTACCATGTCCGCCATATTGAATCTGATTCCCATAAGAGCAATGCTATAGAATATGTCATTTTTTCTGTTATTTCGTGGAATAAATTTAAAAATTTGGTTTCATTTTGAAGTACTTTCATATGCGGATGTTGATCGCTGAATACATTTTCAAAACCCGTTTTATTGTTTTCATAAACGTATGATATAAATAGTAAATAAACGGTATCAGGAAACTGACACATACTTTCTCCCTCATTATAGGAACTTAATTTTTTATTTTTAAGAGTAATTTTCCCATAAAAACCCTTAAAATAACGAAAAAACCAACTTTTCTCAAAAACGGCTCGAACGATTTTGATTAAAATTTTACAGTTTATAGTACTTTAGGTCCCTAATAAACTGTAAAATTTTAATCAAAATCGTTAGAGCCGTTTTTGAGAAAAGTTGATTTTTCCGTTATTTTAAGGGTTTTTATGGGAAAATTACCCTTAAAAATAAAAAATTCACAAAAATGAAAAAAACACCTGGAGATACCGTGGATTAGTCCCTCCATACCAAATTTCATCAAAATCGGACGACTGGTTTAGGCTCTAGGTCTGATAACATCCACACAGACAAACAGACACACAGACACACAGACACACATACAGACACACACACAGACATCACTCCAAAAACCACTTTTATAGGTTCAGGGGGACCCAAAACGGATATTTCCACCAAAAACTCAAACTCGAAAATTTTGACGAATACAATACTTTCTCCATATACTATGGTATAGGGGGAGAAAGTAAAAATAGTAAACTTTATTAATTTTTTACTCAGTTGCAAAAAGAGATATTGCAAAAAACCTTAGCAATCAACACCCACAATCTACTTTACTTTAAGAACAAAAATACAGCTTTCGTTTTTTGACAAAAATATGCTTAATAGTGAAGGTATGTTTTGGTTATTTAACATTGAAATTGGTACCCAACTTCGCCGTTTTGAATTTAGGGAGCCGAGCCTTAACGTCCATCGATAATGCCACGCTTGTTTAAGATATTTACACAATGGACCCCAAACCTGACCATTCATTAAGTCCTTGAACTCTGACAGCGATAGTTTTTCTTTACCCAGATAAGACTGCCTATATATTGAACCAATATCGGGCATTCAGCCACAAAATGGTAAACATCTTCATTCACCCCCATATTACACAACGAACGTAGATAATTTTTCCCTTCAACCCACTGTTTAAAATTTAAATGAATTAGTTCAGCTAACTATTTTAATTTTAGGTGAAAATACACGTGTGGAAACAATGGCGTTGGCGTATGAAGTAATGTACCCTCTAGAATTTATGCAATTTGTGTAATAAAATCTATAAAATTCCATCAAAACATAATTTTGTATACAAGGCCAAGCTTGTGCCGACACAATGAAGATAATGCTGGACGATTCAGCCAACTCATTATTTGACCAGGAAGTTCCATAATGAACTACAGCGAACAAATGCCATACACATCCGGTTTGTATTCTAATTATGTCTAACCTGTCATTATTTAATTGTATCGCAGATTTGTTCATAGTGCATCTTCCATGAGTTGTTGGCAAAATGGTTGGGAAATATTGTGACTGGTCGTCGCTAGATTTAAACAACGTTTTTTCAATTACAGTAAAACTCCAATTACCCGAACTCCAATTATCCGAATCGCTTTCAGAATTTCAGAGAAAAAAAATTAAGACGGGAACGTACTGCGATTTGCAAAATAATGATTCTGTCTACGCGAGCTATATTGCACATAGGCTTAAAATTGGCGTGCGAAGCTCGCAACGCTCTGTGTATTGAATATTTTCCCAATGTGGGGTTGGCGTGCGAAGCACGCAATGCATTGTGTATTGGAAATTCTCGCAATACGGGGGTTGGCGTGCGAAGCACGCGATGCATTGTGTATTGAAAATTCTC